>PISW01008098.1:32597-78861 GCA_004023785.1 Mungos mungo
TGGGTCATAAGGGAGTTCTATGGATAGTTTTTTGAGGAACCTCCACACTGTTTTCCAGAGCGGCTGCACCAGTTTACATTGCCACCAACAGTGTAAGAGGGTGCCCATCTCTCCACAGCCTCTCCAACATCTATAGTCTCTTGTTTTGTTCATTTTAGCCACTCTGACTGGCGTGAGGTGGTATCTCAGTGTGGTTTTAGTTTGTGTTTCCCTGATAATGAGTGATGTTGAGCTGTTTTCAAGCAAGCACTTCTGTTCCACAGAGCCATGCCATGATGCACATGGTTCTTGCTGCCTGGCTTCAGCCATCAGTCCTTGTCCACCTGAGAAAATCCTTTTTGTGCTTCAGACTCAACTCAAGGTCTCCTCCTTTCTAACGTCTTTACTAAACTCCCCCAGAATGGGGCAGATCCTGGTAATGCAGAACCCAAAGGGTGAATAATTACGGGGAAAAGATTCCTTAATAAAAGAACACAAAATAGACATTCACTAATTAAAGTTAAAAGAGCTCACTTTTGCAGAATTTACAGAAACCTGGTGACTAGGGTCCCTCTAGAGCTTAGGAAGGCTTCTGTGTAAACAGGACCCTGACCCTTAAGCATCATTAACTTCTCAGAAACCCATACCTGATAACGTGACCACTCCCTTCCTTGGATCGTAGTGTTCTCTGTACTTACTTCAGTTACACAGCACTTATCAAAGTAACATACCATTAACTAATTACTTTAAAAACTCCCCAGTACTAAAATGTGAGCTGTGATGATATGTTGTCAATTTCTGGAAGCACTATGCCCACAGGTGGTTTTAACGGTTTTAACACTGAGGATACAGTAGTTGAAAGCATAAAAATCCAGAGTATCTTGACAAACTTAATTGCTGGGTTTTGTTGTGGAGATACAGGCTTCCTTAATGCAAAGACAGGAGGTGAAGCATTGCTGTCATTGTCAGGAGAGAGACTTCGAGAAAAGTCCTGAAGTCAGGGTGGCCCTGGCATCTTGACTTTGGAAGCTGGTATTCTGTCATTAACCTTTTCAGCTGCCTCTCTGTATCTGCTCCTAGATCCCTGCAGCCCACTAGCAAATTTCCACAGTGTCCCACAGGTTCAAGTCTCCAATGACAGAAGTTAATTGTCTCAACCCAGACAACTGTCATCCTTTCCTCCTTCATCCAATCTGGATAAGAGAGGCTTGTGGGTGTACAAACCATTCTGAAAAAATTTTCAGCATATCTTTTAAATCTGAACACATTCATAAGCTAGGACACTCATAAGCTAGGACTGAACACATTCATAATATTCACCCCTAGCTCTAGATATACACCCAGAAGGAATGTGTACACCTGTTCACCAGAAGACTTGGACTAGAATGATCAAAGTATTCTAGTGGTTCAAACTCCAAAATGGAAAACTAACCTGTTGTGCATCAACAACTGATTGACAAATTGAAATATAGTCATATTAGGAAATACTACACAGAAAAGAGAATGAGTGTTCAACAAGCACAAATGGGAATAGAGATGAATCTCATACATGTAACACTGAGCTAAAGAAGCCAGGCACAAAAGAATGAAGCCTGAATAGTTCCATCTGCACAAAGTATAAGAACGTAAAATTCAACTGTGGTCCTAAAGTCATGATAGTGGTTGGTCTTGGGGTAAGGATATTGATTGGAAATGAACATAAAGGAAACTTCTAGGGTGCTGATAAATATTGTGTTTCTTGATCTGGGTGCTCATTGCCTCAGTATGATGTTCAGCTTGTGAAAAACAAGTGGGCAACTGGCCAATGTATACTTATCTGCATGTATGTTATAACTGAATGAAAAATTTAGATTTTTTTTCACTGAAGCAACTATTAATTTATCTACAAAACAGAACAAAGTAATGATATTTGCCCTCTAGTCCAGACCTGGGGAAAATTTTGTTCCATAAAGGATTGCTAATCCAACGAATAAAATCATGAGTCTCATAAGTTGAGGGCAAATTAGTTTTTTTAAAAGAAACACTCATGTAATGGATAGAGCATTATATTTAATATTCACAAGATCTGGGTTTGATTCCTAACTCCAACAATCACTATCTATATGACAAGAACTAAGTTAATTCTGCTCACTTCACAGATAAATCCTGGATTTAAGGAGATCAGTGATGACCTCCCCATGGTCTGAGAGAAATACTCTAAATACAAAATTAAATCAAACAGTGCAGATAAATCTGCTTGTAAAACACAGTGCTGTTGATCTGCAAAATATCAGCTTTTAGAATTACAAAGAAACACAAAATAATGCAGTGGGAAAAGATAATTTTTAATGAAAACAAAATAGACCAAAACCCATGTACTTGTTTTAAGGTGAGGATTCCTACTTCAGGTCTAGAGCACAGCACGCTTCATTAAACAAACAAATTATTGTCAAGAGGCTCCTAACAGCAAGTGTTTAACATCAAATCAAATTCTATGAATCAGGAACAAAAGTAAACATTTAAAGTTTCTATTCTAGGAATTAATAAGAATCCAGGCTGAGGTGTTCATCCTAAATAAATTTTCCAGACAACTAAAACATTAGGCAGTTGTTATGAAAACTTCAAAATGTGGCCAATTTTTTTTTATAGAAATGCTTTTAAGGCAAGTCTTTTTTTTTTAAGAAAGATAACACACAATCAGGAAAGTGCACACAGTGCTAACATACATCTCAATGGATTATCATAAGGCGCACACAGATGTTCCCACCGATGGGGTCAGTAAGGGAATACTGCAGACCTCCCAGGAAATCACTCCTGCTCCCTTCCAAAGCCCCCTCTGCCCCTCAAAGGACCAGAGCTAACATGGGAACCACAGCAATGACCCTTGCCCTTTAAAGTTGCACCATCTATTCAGGCCCTTCCCACTTGGTATGTTGTGGACAGCTTTCCATGCTAAGAAATTCATCACTCCATTTTAATGACCCTATTTTTAAGAGACACCTGAATATATTTTTTTAACTGCTCAGATTTTAACCGTCTATGTGTCTCCATATTAATGAGATTGTTTTACGGTGTGTCTGTGGGACGGGGGGGGGGGAGGAGGGGGTGCTCTGTGATGCTCCCCAGGTGCCAGTCATTTAGATAAGCAAGGTCACCTGTCCCCAGTTAAATGGCCTTACACCTCTGAATCCTCCTGCTTCGTTCCTCGGTGTCCTTTGTTGGTAGGCATCTTTCACTGGCAAACATACTTTCTTGCAATTCTTACACTTGCAAAATTACTTCGCTTTTAGGACCTCTCTCTCTATCACAATCTGGGTGCCAGAATAGATTCTGCCTAGTTAACATCCTGGACAAAAGAACGAAGACACAAAACCAACTCTTCTTTCCAGCCCCCAAATTACCAGAGTTAGTACAAATTGCTAAACTCATGAAGTTTTAGATTCTGGAGGTGTAAGATAGGGCCCCCAAATCTCCAAATGCACCAGGTATTTCTGTTAGTGCTGGGCCCACAAACCAGTGTTTGGTCACCAACCACAGAGCTACTAGCCTGGCTTCTAGGCAGAAGCTTTCCATCAATTCACATGTGCAATGCGTACACACACCACACACCCCTCAACACATGCACAAGTGCACACATGCACATGCTCACTAAAAAGAACTTTGCAACAATCTAGGAAGTAAGAGGGAAAGTTTACCTATTCTAATTCTAATTTTCCACATGGTGAAATTTACTGTGGGTGAAAAATAATGCAAAGGCCACAGGACAGTATTTTCCTGAAACTGAATGGATGGCATTTAAAATTCACAAGTTTCCTGAATTCATTAATTTTTAATTTTTAGGTCTTTCAAAATTTCTAAAGAGTAGGAGGAATTCAAAGAAAGAAAGGAGAAGGAAGAGAAGGAGGAAGAGAGGAGGAGGACAGAAAGGAAAAGAAGAAAACAATGCCGGAATTCTCAACAGTATCAGTTGTTACTAATAATATTTGGTTCCCAGCCCTCATAAGCACCTGCCAATGAAGGGACAGTGACAGAAGTTATCTATTTAATAATTGAACAATTATGTATTGGAAATCTATAATTCCAGGCACTGTGTGAGATGCTGAGGAAAGTATGAATAAGAGACACAGTTCTTGCCTGTGTGCAACGTAAAATCTGAGATGCAGCACCTGCGTGGCTCAGTCAGTCAATGTCCAACTCTTGATTTCACCTCAGGTCATGATCTCACAGTTTGTGAGTTCAAGCCCCCCATCATAGTCTGTGCTGACAGCTCAGAACCTGCTTGGGAGTCCCTCTCTCTCCCTGTCTTTCTACCCCTCCCCTGATTGTGCACATGTACACACTTTCTAAGTAAGTAAGTAAATAAATAAATAAATAAATGCATGAATGCATGAATGAATGAATGGGAAAAAAATCAGATGGGGCAATGTAACACTTCAG
The DNA here is from genome assembly GCA_004023785.1 of Mungos mungo. NCBI lineage: Eukaryota > Metazoa > Chordata > Mammalia > Carnivora > Herpestidae > Mungos > Mungos mungo. The sequence goes on from PISW01008098.1 coordinate 36,993, forward strand.
AACACAGGAAGCAACAGCCTCATTGTGCTTTGCTCTTTAATTCTTAGGACTGCAAAGACTGGTTGAATGCACTAAAGGTCGAGTGGTTACTGATGAAGGAGGGTGCCTTTAAGGGACCACCAGGTGAGGAGTTGTAAATGGTATCAAAATGAAAAAAAATGACATGAACTAGAACCGGTTAGCCTGAAAAAAAAATGAACCAAGGACAGGTTGGAGAGCTGTCTTCACATATCTGAAGAAAAAATCTGCAAAAAGCAGGAGTGGATGCCCTTTGTCTCTCCACCATAGGCGGAACCAAGATGAACAGGAGAAACCAGCAAGGAGACCAGAGGCCCCCTATCTCAACCCCAAAAAATCACTTTTTGAGAATTTATGCAGGCCAGCAATGAAATGACTGCTTTTATATATTTATATTACATTATATATTGTCATATAGGATAAATATTACATATGTATATATTATATTTAAATTATATATTTATATTATATATTATGAAGTCCTAATTAACAAAGTATTAAGTGGAGGCGGGGGGCCCTCTGTCAGAGGAAGATGCTTGCACTTAAGTGAAAAATGAAACTCAAAGTTTTCATCCATATCTAAGATTCTTTGATGTCCTAAAATAAAATGAAAAATTATAATAATTTTCACTTATAAAAATTTTGCTCTGAGATTTTTAATTTAACAAAGAATATTCTTTCTACTCTGCTTAATCTTCATCAAACCTTTTGAGTAAGAACACAGAATAGAGTTTTCTAGAGCACACTGGATTAATTTAAAAAATTGTAAACTCACAGACTATGGGCTGAATTCTGGCCGTAGATCTTTAACTGATACAGGATTTTACAACTTGAATTTGAATTTCCTTTAGGCGGTATGTTGCATTTTGCTACAAACCCCAATCCTCCTATTAAACCTCATCTGTCCACTCTTTACCCCCGTTTCCCTGTGACAGCACAGAATGTGTAATCTTGATCTACAGTGAGCTGACTGGGAAGAGAAAGATAAAAAATACAAGAGTGAGCCATATACTGCCTTTGGTAGAAGGGGCAGGTGTCTCTTGGAAATTCCAGTATGTCAGCTGGCTTCCGAAATTACCGAAAATGAGACTGGTACATTCAGTTGCGTCCTTGGGAATTTCTGCTAGGTAAGGAAATTACAAGTGACCCATGGCAAATTTGAGAGTGGGAGAGAGACCAGAAGGAAAAGACTCCCATTGTAGGCTGGATTTAAGTTCACATCAAAAGAAGGTATTGAGAAATATAGAAAGTATGTTGCTGATATATCTCAACTTTGTTTGAACACCTCATTAGCTTTAAGCCCTAACATGCAGCACAGTTAGCACATGAACAGTTTGTCTGGCCTGGGCATATTTTCTTTTTTTTTTAAATTATTGTTTTAATGTTTATTTGGTTTTAGAGAGGGAGAAAGTGCGAGCTGGGGAGGGGCAGAGAGAAAGGGAGACACAGAATCTGAAGCAGGCTCCAGGTTCCAAGCTGTCAGCACAGAGCCTGATGCGGGGCTCGAACTCATAAACCATGGTATGATGACCTGAGCCAAAGTCAGGCACTTAACTGACTGAGCCATCCAGGTGCCCCTTATGACTCTTTTCTTAGTATCTCATTTGGTTTAGCCTTTTCCAAGATGTTTAATTTTTATTTTTCTCCAGATCAAATTCACACAACATGAAATTATTTTAAAGTGTACACTTGAGTGACATTTACTGCATTCATAACGTTGTAAAACCACTACCTCCATTAAATTCCAAGACATTTTCATCACTCCAAAGGGACATGCCATTCTCATCAAGGCGTAATCCCACCTTCTCCTCCAGAGGCCCCTGCAACCACTAATCTGCTTTCAGTCTCTATGGATCTACCAATTCTGGATGTGTCCTATAAAAGGAATGACACAATGTGACCTCTGGTGTCCGGCTTCTTTACTTGCCATAACGTTTTCAATGTTTGTCTAGGTTGTAGCATGAATCAAATCACTGTTGCTAATACCTGAACAACACCACTGCATGGATATATCATATTCTTATTTCGGTCTTCAGCTGAGGAACATTTGGGTTCTTATCTTTTGGCAACTATGAACGCCGCTGCTGTAAGCACTGGTGTACCAGTTTTTGTTTGGATGCCTGGTTTTGCTTTGAGGGATACATATCTAGGCATGGAATTGGTAGGCCATACTGTGTTTAGTTTTTTGAGAAACTTTTTGAGGTGCTGTTTTCCCAATTTCCCGTTTACGTTACCACCAGCAACACGCAAGAATTGAACACTTCTCCATATCCTCACCAATGCTTGGTATTTTCTGGTTTTGTTTTTATTTATTTTGAGAGAGCGCATGTGCATGCATGAGAGGGGAGGGGCAGAAAGAGAAGGAAAGAGAGAATCCCAAAAAGGCTTTATGTAGTTAGCACAGAGCCTGATGTGAGGCTTGATCCCATGAACTGTGAGATCATGACCTAAGCTCAAATCATGTCAAACCCTTAACCAACTGAGCCAGCCAGGTGCCCCTCTAATTCGTATTTTTTTTCTAGATATCTCAGTGAGTGCAAAGTAGGATCTCACTGTGTTTTAATTTGCATTTCCCTAATGACTAAAGGATGTTATATATCTTTTCCTGTACTTATTACATACCTATTTGTACACATTTTTGGAGAAATGTCTATTTAAGTCCTTTGCCCATATGTTTTAATTAGCTTGTCTTTTCATTGTTGAGTTGATTGATTTCTTTACATATTCTGGACACTAGGTGCTTATCCCACACATAATTTGCAGATATGTTCTCCCATTCTTTAATTCACTTTCTTGACTCTGTCTTTAGATGCAAAAAAGTTCTTAATTTTCATTAAGTTCAATAGATCTCTATTTTGTTGTTTTGGGTTGTACTTTTGGTGTCCTTTCTGAGAATCCACTGACGAATCCAAGGACTTAAAGATTTACTCCTATGCTTTCTTTTAATATCTTTACAGTTTTAATCCTTACATTTAGGTTTTTTAAAAACATTTTTTTACGTGGTGTGAAGCAAGGATCTGACTTATTTCTTTTGTGTGTGCACATCCAGTTTTCTCAGCACCATTTTTTGAAAAAATTATCCTTTCCTCCATTGAATGATCATGATGTCCTTGTCAAAAATCACTTGATACTAAGTGTATGTATTTATTTCTGAACTTTGAACTCTATTCTGTTTACTACATGTCTCTTCCTATGCTGGTACCATAATTCAGTTATGGTAGCTTGTGGTAAGGGATGAAATGAGCAAGTACAACTTTCTTCTGCATGACCTTGGATTAGGCAATAGTTTCTTAGATATGACACCAAAAGCAAAACTAGCAACAACATAACAAAATTTTGATACACTAGACAGCATCAAAACTTATGTGCCTCAAAGGACACTATCAAGAAAGTGAAAAGACAGAACACAAAATGGGAGAAAAAAATTTGCAAACCATGTATCCTGTTCTTGTATCTAGAATATACACAGAAATATTATAACTTAGTAATAAAAAGACATACAATCCAATTTTAAAATTGGCAAAGTATCTAAATAGGCATTTTCCCAAAGAAGATATAAAAATGGCCAGTAAGCACCAGAAAAAAAGATGAACCACCAAGGAAATGCACATTAAAACCACAAGAAAGGGGAGCCTGGGTGGCTCCGTCAGCTCGGCGTGCAACTTCAGCTCAGATCATGATCTCGTGGACTGGGTTCAAGCCCCACATTGGGCTCTCTGGTGACAGCTCCAAGTCTGGAGTCTGGTTTGGATTCTGTGTCTCCCTCTGTCTCTGACCCTTCCCCACTCATGCTCTGTCTTTCTCAAAAATAAACATTTAAAAATAATTAAAAAACACAAGATATATGGCTTCAAACACAGTAAAGTTGCTTAGGTAAAAATGGAAGATAAAAAGAGTTAGCAAGAATGTGAAGAAAATGGAATCCTCATACACTGCTGGCGAGACTGCAAAATGGCGGGTCTGCTGTGGGAAATGGTCTGATAGTTCTTCAGATGGTTAACATTGAGTGACTGTATGATCCAGGAATCCCACCTGAGGTATATACCCAAGAGAAATAAAAATGCATGTTGTCACAAGAACTTGTCATGAATGTTCATAGCAGCATTATTCATAATAGCCAAAAAAAAAAAAAAAAAAGTGGAGACAAACCAAATGCTGATCAACCCAATCAACTGATGACCAGATAATTAAAAAGGTAAAACACAACGAAATATAAGGCAATAAAAAATTTAAATACCAATGCATGTTACAAAATGTATGAACCTTGAAAACATACCCTAAATGAAAAAAACAATCACAAAGGACCATATATTAAGTTCCCTGGTGGTCTAGTGGTTAGGATTTGGTGCTCTCACAAAGGACCATGTATTGTATGATCTCCATTTATACAAAATGTCCAGAGTATACAAGTCTATAGAAACAATAGATAGATCATTGGTTGCCTAGGGCGAGGGGTATAGACGGGGAACTGGGGAGCATGGTTTCTTTATGGATTGATAAAAAAAAAATTTCTATAATTTTGGTGATGAATGTCCGATTCTATGAATATACTAAAAGCCACTGAACTAGATACACTTTGAAGGGTAAATTGTATGGTATGTGCATTTTAACTCAAGTATTTACATATAAATAGAAGTAATTAACAAATTTTTGTATAAGCATACAGCATCCTAACACTTATGTAGAATGGCAAGAGTTATAAGAAGAAAAAGTGAAACAGAAGCTTAAAATGATAGAAATCAATCTACTTGATATAAAATTTAATTTCTACCTATCGTCATCCATACAGTAAGGTAATGGCAGAAAAACAGACATACGGATCAATGGAACACAATAGAGAACCCAGAAACAGACCAACACAAATATATACAATTGATGTTTTTTACAAAGGTGCATAAGTAATTTAATGAAATAAAAACAAAAAAGAAAAAGAAAGGAAGGCAGGAAGGGTAAATTTTCATATTCTATCCAAAAATCACTTCAAAGTAATATGTAAAATTTTTATTTATTTATTTTGTTTTTTTAATGTTTTTATTTTTGAGACAGAGAGAGACAGAGCATGAGCGACGGAGGGGCAGAGAGCAAGAGGGACACATAGAATTGGAAGCAGGCTCCAGGCTCTGAGCTGTCAGCACAGGGCCCAATGCGGGGCTTGAACCCATGAACGTGAGATCATGACCTGAGCCGAAGTCGGAGACTTACCCGACTGAGCCACCCAGGCGCCCCATATGTAAAAGTTTTATAATGCACAGAAGAACATCAAGGAACTAGGATTAGGTGAAGAGTTATTAGACATGACACCAAAAGGGCAAGTCATGAAAGGAAAAGAAATTAAAACTGGAATTCATCAACAGTAAAAACTAGAGTGCTATGAAAGAGTATGTGAAGAGGATGAAAATGCAAGGTACAGATAATTAGAAAATATTTTCAAATCACATGAAAGGGCTTATATCCAGAATACATAGGAAACTCTCAAAACTCAACAATAAAAAGACAGTTCAATTTAAAAAATGAGCAAAAGACATGAGCAGATACTTTCCCAAAGAGGAGATATGGATGGCAAATACTCATATGAAAAGATGTTTAATATCATTAACTATTAAGAAGATACTAATGAAAACACAACTAGATACCACTATATACCCATTAGAACAGGTCATCTTTTTTTCAAAAAATAGTTCTAATACCAAATGTGAGGATGCAGAGAGGCTAAATCTCTCAAACACTACTGGCGGGAATCTAAAATGGTATAGATACTTCTAAAAACAGGCTGGTAGTTTTTTACAAAACTAAACATTACTGACCATATGACTCAGCAACCACACTCTTGAGCATTTATGGCAGAAAAATGAAAACTTACGTCCACATAAAATCCTGTACACAGATTTCCTTAGCAGTTTTATTCATAACAGCAGAATATGGGAGTAACTTTAATGTAGTTAATGAGTAAATGGCAAAACAAACTCTGGTAGTATATCCATCCGAGAATGCTAATAATAAAAAGGAATCCACTACTGATGCATACTACTGATTTAAGTTTCTGTTTCAAGTACTGAGAAGTGAACTTCAAGGACACAATGCTTAGTGGAAAAAAAGCTAGTCTCCAAAGGTTGCACGCTGTAAGATTCTACTGAGTAACACTCACAAAATGACAAAACCATAGAGATCAGTAGCAGGTGAGTGCTTGCAAGGACATAGGGACAGCGAGGGGAGCTGATATAACAAAGAGGTAAAACAAGGATTTTCCTTCATAGGGATGAAGAGTCCTATGTCTTGAGTGTGCTGGTGGTTATAGGAATGTACACATGGAACTACACCTACACATACAAATGGAATGAAAAAATTTTTAATAGGGAAAACTTAATAAAGTCTAGAGTCTAGTTAATAATAATGGATTAATATCAATTTCCTGGTTTCAAAATTGTACTACATCTGTACAAGAGGTTGCTGGGAGGGTGGGGGAGAGTAGGATGAATGACACACATACTATTTGTGCAAACTCCTGTCAGTCTATAATTATTTTAAAAATAAAAAGTTTTTTTAAAGCTATAGTGTCAAATTTTACAAACATTCTATTCATGTACACTTAGCATGAATAACAAAAATTTTGTGATGAAATTCATACTGAATAAAAATTCTTGTATCATGGAAGCATAAATGTTTTTTGCTGCCTACTTTTTCATACCAACCTGCTATCTTATTTCATTTCTTTTTTTTTTTTTAAGAACAAAAACTTTAGAAATGTTTGAGACTTAAGAAAGCTAGTGTGTAAATCAACCAAAATATCTTATCATCATATTACACCTTTTGTTGGTGATTTACCTGTATTTTGTTCAAAATCAACTGCAAAGCTTCAATCAAAGAATTAAGAGTGGGGCACCAAAACAACAACAACAACAACAACAACAACACGTTATTTTTGTTTTTGTTAAATCGTGATTATTGAAAACATTTCAAACTGACAAAAGTTGAAATCCATCTCTGTGTAATCTAGGAAGAAGCTAAATAAATTAAACAGTGAGAATCCTACTATTGGATAAGATTTAATTTTAAAATTTTGTAATGTACTTTGAAATATCTTGACTTGTGGCAAAGCTCTGATAGAGCCCCTATTTTAATTGTGTAAGTTTATATTCTATGTTAGAGTAGAATGAAACAGAGAAAGCCTACATTTTTCAACAGTTAGTTCTGGCAATATAATTGGAAGAATCATAAATACAGGCAATTTACTCAGTTACATTTTAAATAAAAGTATTTATCAAATAAAGATGCACAGAAAAGAGGCGAAAAGAAAGTGGCTGTGAAAATGCTTGGGTTGAAATACTTGTACATTTCAGTACACAAAAATTACAACTGGAAATGTTTATATTTAGTAAACTTTTCATTTTCTTGTAGAAAACAAATATTCTTTTCAATTAAAAATATGGCCTACAGAATAGAGGCAATGAAATTAATTACCCAATATTTCAAAATATTAATTATACAAGGCTACTTTGAAGAAGACTTTAAGCTATTTAAAAATAATCATATGCTCAGAATGAAAGATATTTATTTTTTGTTTTTGTTAAAGCTTACTTATTTTTGAGAGAAAAAGAGACAGCATGAACGAGAGTGGGGCAGTGAGAGGGAGAGAGAGAGAATCCCAAGCAGGCTCCACACTGTCCGCACAGAGCCTGACATGGACCTCAATCCAGTGATCTGTGAGATCATGACCTGAGTTGAAATCAAGAATGAGATGCTTAGCCAAATGACCCACCCAGACACCCCAAAAGACATATTCTTTAGGAGAAATATTAGTGATATGGCATTAGGAACATTTGAGTATGAACCTAATTACATAGTGACATATCTCATATACTATACAAGATACAAAGAGTGATTATTTTCTATGTTATTTGTAGTATTTCTATTATCAGTACACATTTTTTTTCTAATTGAGGTTTGTATAACTGGTATGTGTTATCTTGACTTCTAGAAAAAGTTCTGTGTTCAAAACTTTTTTTACAGATTTACCATCTAATTAGTCAAGTAATATAAATATTTTTTAAGTGTTTATTTTTGGGAGAGAGGGTGAGTGGAGGAGGGGCAGAGAGAGAGGGAGACAGAGGATCTGAGGCGGGCTCTGTGCTGATAGCAGAGAGCCCAATGCGGGGGTAGAACTCACAAACCATAAGATCATGACCTGAGCCAAAGTCAGATGCTTACCCAACTAAGCAACCCAGGCGTCCCTAAATATTTCAAAATAACATAATTTTTTAAATTATTTTTGAACATTTTAATCTCAAATGATTCCAATTTGAACAGTAAGTTTTATGGTCACCCTCATAAAAGCCTTCTTTTTAGGAGCAATTGGTAGCAGTTCAGGAGCTTCGAGCTCTCAAATGCCTAATTTCACAGAAAATTCGTTGGGCTTGAAGACACTCTGATGCAGGACAGGGCCAGTTCTATAAAGGAGAATGACACAGGCTTTTCTTGGGAAGTGAATCTAAATGTCAATATTGGCCACTAAAAAAGGGGTGGAGGGGGGAGGAAAAGGAAAGTCAAACATTAGGAGTTAAAGGATTTGGATTCTTTCCTAAGAGAGATGGGTTTTAGCTTCTGATCTCAGGCAAATCACTGAGTTTCTCTAGCTTCAGTGTTTGCCTGTAAAAAATGAGTATAGTACCCGTAGCTTATGTCTCAGGAGTGCCAGGAAAAAGTACTTGGCAAACCAGGGAGTGATAGGTCATCTCTGTGAAGACAATCAGCAGAACCACAAGTAGACCTTCAAGAATCAAGTAAGGGAGAGCTCTTGAGACAGCTTCTGGCTGCCTGGGGTGGGGGTGGGGGTCAGACAGTAGAGGGAGGGAGTAGGCAAGGAGAATATCTAGGATTTGGCCAACCTTCTAACTCATTTGGTGTCTGACCTTTATGGCAATGTTGGTCATTTTGTGCTAAGCCAAGAGGCAGAAGACACAGCAGCCTTCCACATCCATTTATGCATGGTTTTTCAGTTATTCCTTGTCTGCCTCTCCACCCTACACAGCTGAGCTGCTCCTCATCCCTAGCCTATGAACTACAGAACCCTATGCCACCACTGTGTCACTAAAATGCACCTGTGTGACCATGTGCTCCTCCTCCCTGTTCCAGGACATGTGTCCACCCTAAGATGGCTGATATTGGCAGAACCTACCAAGAGAGACCACCCACTGTGATGCAGACCAGATACTGACTGGCTTGGCCATATTCTGGTGATAGATTCCCTTCCACATGGGTGTCTGGAGTCCCAGGCCGCCAGAGCCGTTTCTGGGAGAAGTGTAACTTGAACTCTGTTTGTTCCCAAGTATTAAATTGCAGAGGTATGATGTTAAATTTTCACTAGTTAAATATAATCATGTTCCAGTGTTGATTTATCTTTGTTTCAAAGTTTTGGAATTTACAACTGGTTACATTTGCTGTGAGGCTTCTACTCTACTTTTCAATCCTAACTAGCCTTCTGTCACTACCCCCATTTCTAGCACTAGATCCTCTGAGGCCTCCAGCCAGATTCCCTTCCCTATGCCCTGTCAGGGATTCTCTTAGTAGATAGTCATTCTGGCATTGAAATTCAGTCTTCCCCCAAAGCTCATTTCCACAACAACATCTTAAAGATTCATATAAAAACAAACAACAAACAAATAATAAATCACCACCTACAGTGGCTTGACCATGGCCTACGTGAGAAAAAAAGGGTGGAGAAGCAGCTCACCTTTATTTACAAATCCAGAGGTGAAAACAATTCAGAATGCTTGAAACCTCTGGTCTTGGAGTCCAACAAACTCAGTTCAAATCTGTTCTAATTTCTACTAATTTGTGACTTTGCATGAGTCACTTTCCTTTCCTGGACCTCAACTTCCTATCTGTCAAATGAGAATAATATCTACAGCAAACATAATCAGGTTGACATAGGATCAACTGAGCATACATGTGAAGGCCTTAGGACAGAGCCTTTACAAAGTAAGTCCTCAAAGCGCACAGTAATTGTTATTATAAAGTATCTAATCCACTCAAGTGAAGTATTATAAATTATACAACTCACTGAGGCTACTGAGAAAGTAAGTGACTTACTTAAGACCATACACTACAATTCTGAGTTAATGGCAGAGCATCAACTTCCAGGAGGCATTCATTCCATTTAACATATACTGAAAGTCTCCTTTATGCTAGTCATCCAGCTAAGTAGTGGGGATATGAAGATGAAGGAGTCAAGGTCAATAGCTTCAGTGAGCTCAGACACTATTTACATGACAGGAACCATATGGTCAAATAATTAAGATGGGGTAAAGAAAATAACAGAAGTACATTAAAAGAACAGAATTAGCCAGAGTATTTCTTTCTCAGATAAAGTGAGTCATACAATAAAGCTGGTAGGATACTTAGTTCTCAAAGATTGCAAACAGGCGAAGTGTAAAAAATGACATTCTGGGAAGAAAAAGGAGCATGAAAATACAATAAACCCTTGGTTAGTGAGCATAATTCATTCTAGAAACATGCCTGATCCAAAGTACTTGTATATCAAAGCAAATTTCCCCCTAAGAAATAATGGAAACTCAGATAATTTGTTCTACAACCCAAAAATATTCATATAAAAATTATTACAATACAATAATATAATATAAAATAATAAAGAAAATACAAAATGTAAAGAAAAATAAACAAATTTACCTGCACTTCCCTTTGAAAACCTTTGTGGCTGGTGTGAGGGAGATAAGAGAGAAAGTTATTGTGTAGAATGACTTCTACTATCACTTTATAACAGAGTCACTGCTATCTATTGGCTCAATGGAATCTTTTTCTTTTGGTGCAACTTAAACAGGGAACCTATACAATGACATCTGCTTCTGCCTCCTTTTGAGGATTTCATGGAAATGTGACATTGCATTGACAATCACCCATAATTCCACAGTAAGTGAGCGAGTGAGCAAGAGAGAGAGAGAGAGAGAGAGAGAAGAACCACTGACTCAGTTGTGATCATGTGACATTCTGCATCACTACTCACATTGCAAGACATCACTCATTTATTAAATTAAAATTTATTAGAAGTGCTTGCTTGTCTTACAGAACACTCACAAAACAAGTTACTCGCAATCCAAGGTTTTACTATATATGCCAAATGCACGAAGGTCTGAGACTGCATAGTCCAAATGACAAAGTTCTTTTGTGTGTTAATTAATTAATTAAGCTTGTTGAAGCATAAAGTGCAAGATGGAATTGTAGGCAGCAACCTGCTGAAATGCCCTCTGGCTCCTCCTCCTCACCTTGTTACAGATCTTATGGGAAGTGAAACCAAACCAGAACTTGTGAAAAACACTGAGAATACAATTATTACTGGTGATAGATAGTGCCTGGGAGATAAGATCAAGGGTAGTTATCTAGGCTCCCTCTGCTTAACTAACAGTAATCTGTCCTGAAAATCAGCAAGGGACACTGCCACTAAAAGTCAAAGCCAACTCAAAGCAACACTGAAGATTCACTGGCAGTAAAGAGCTGAACCTTGGGACCTCCTGGGGTTTTGGTGACATGATTGTTCCCTCTTCCTCATGTGCTTGGAGTGCAATCAAGTCCTGTAAGGACCTCCATGATCTTGCTCAGCCTTATTCTCCAATCCCAACTCATACCTTTCTCTATGCTTTTCCAACTGATTTCATTTCATTTCCATGAACAGACCATCTCTGCCTTGAGTCAGGGCATTTGCCCTTACTATTCCTTTGGCCTAGAATAGTCATACCCACTTTTTCCTATGACCTTCTACTTCCCATCCTTAAGATCTCTGGTCTCAGGGTCACCAGCTTACAGAGGCTATCTCTAACCAAACTGCAAAAAGATCATCTTTTTTTACATGTATTTTTTCTACCATATCACCAAGATTTTTCTATTCATAAAATTCATCAAACTCTGTAATCATATTTTTATGTGTTCAGTTGTTTATTTTTTATTTAAAAAAATTTTATGTTCTTTATTTATTTTTGAGAGACAGTGGGAATAGGGGAGGGTCAGAGAGAGAGAGGGAGACACAGAATGTGAAGCAGACTCCAGGCTCTGAGTTAGCTGTCAGCACAGAGCCTGACGCGGGGCTCGAACCCACAAACAGTGAGATCATGACCTGAGCCGAAGCCAGATGCTTAACCAACTGAGCCACCCAGGTGCCCCTCAGTTGTTTATTTTGATGTCCCTCACCAGCTTGTGAGTTTTGTGAAAGCAGCAATTATATTAGTCTCGTTAGCACTGTTTCCCCAACACCAGGCCCAGTGCCCAGTATATAGAGTATTCAAGATATATATATATATATTGAATTGAAGGGATTATTTGTATGTGTGTGTAAAGAATAGAGGTAGGGTGAGAGATTTGCAACTCTGCAACCTGGTACCAAAGGTGACTCCTGGAATCATGCAGAACTAGGCTTGAATCCTACTTCTTCCATGTATGACCTGCAGATTGCTTATCTTTCGGATCCTACCTCAGATTCCTCACTTCTAAAATAAGGGTAACAACACTTATGGAAGGTGTGTAGACTGACAAAAGGCTATCTAAATCATTTAAAATTATCTAGGTCAGTGCCTGACCACTTCTCTTTCACTCTTCACCTCTTCATACCTCAATCTCAAATCCATGGTAATGGCCTCTAACAAGACTGACTATCGGGGAAGAGGATGGGTGAGACAAGAATCCCCAAAACAACCAGGAGAGCAGAGGGGCACAAGATGAGAAGGTAATTTCACTTAGAACAAGCTGTGTGAATAACTGCGCTATCAGTTTCCCTGAAAGTGTTACGTGTTTTCAAGGGAAACAGCTGATGTGTGAGGGAGAACAATTCTCATGGATCCACGTGCAGGTCATAATCCATGATTCCGACCCGAGCCATATTCAAACTGATCAAAAAAAACAAACGTATGATGCTCCAGGGTCCCTCTTCCAGCTCAGCGTCCTGCCTTGTTAAACACTGCCATTGTTCTGGTTCACGCCACCTTCAACTACTGATTGTGAGAAAACACTCCTTGGTAACTGAGCAGGGGCTACTTGATGCCAAGGATGCATGAAAGGAAGCAGCATTTACCTCTGTAGCCATTAATCATCTGGACAAGACATGGAGATCAGATGCATTTTTCTCTGTTAGTAAGACCAGGAGGTACAGGGGGCTATCTGTATCTAGAACGAGGTGAGGGAAGCTGTGGGCAGCTCATGGTGGATTGTTTAAACTTTCGTATGGTGCCCCTCACCACGCACATACACAAACCCTCACTGAAAAGTCTTCATTCACTTGTAACACAGCCCACATTGCTCCCGCTTGACCGACTTTGACAACTCCCACTGCTTTCCGAGAGATTTTTTTCTCTGCTGGTGCCTTCTGTGGTCATCTGTAATGAAGGATGACAAACTATCTTTCCCTAATCTTCTCTCCTGACCCCAAGTTGTACCATCTCCACCCAAAATAAAGTGTGTACATCATGAGAGTTTTTTTTTATTAAACAAACAAAAAACAAAACAAAACAAAACAAAGAACCGTGACTACAGAGCTGTGACTAATATTGGAATTTAGCAAGAAGTCAGCTCTGGTTTCATGAGGCTACACTAAGACTTTGGGAACATTTTGCTACTAAAGCTTATGATGAATGACTCCAGGAAGAAAGGATTGCTATTTCTTATGCCCTCTTCTCTTTCGGTGTCAGTTTCATGCCACTGGTAACGGGGTGTGACATGGAGGCATGTAGCAAATTGTCCCCTTGACTGAAAAAGATAAGCTACCATCACATTGGTTCTGGCATTAGAGAGCTGCTGGGTTGTTGCTCGGTTGGATTCAAAAACAGAGGGGTGATCAGGAGAAAATTATAAATCATTCCACTTTGTGTATGTTTAGGGTGAACTCATCAACTCTTCCAGAAGGTTAAGCAATTGATACTCAGCAATAAAAAGAAATTCAATCCTCTGTGTTTGCGCCAATTTACTTTTGGTAACTCTTTTGCATATAATTTCAAGTTTTCAGAAAAGCTATAAGGAAACAAAGAATTTCTCTATCATTTTTCCTAGATTCAACAATAGTCATATTTTCTTCAATTTACATTATCATTTGCTTGCTTCTTCTATGTATGTGTGCCTGCATGCATGTGGGGGGCAGGGGAGGGTTCTTAAACAATTAAAAAAAGCTTGTATATCATGTTCTTAACCCTGAATACTTTGGCATGTATTTCTTAACAACGAGAGCATTTGGTTACTCAACCAGAGTACAATGATCAAAACCAGTGTAGTTTAATAGTGTTATATTACTATTATCTAATCCACAGACCATATTCAAGTTTATAATTGTCCAGTAATATACTTTAGATTTTTCCCTAAGCCCAAACCCAATCTATTCATTTACTGCACTTAGTTGTACTGTTTATTTTCTTTTCATCTGAAAATGTCTTTCAGTTTTTCTCTGTATTTCATGACCTTAGCACTTTTAAAAGCACAGACCAATTATTTTATAGACTGCCACTGAGTTTGTTTTTTTTTCTGTTTACAATTAGGATATGAAAAAAATATATATTATATTTTTGCCAAAACAGCACAGAAGGACCACTGGAAAAGAGGAAGCAAAAGACTCTGGAATCCATAGAAAACTAAGTCTACAACTCTAAATGAAAACACTTTCTAACATAAAGGACACAGATGTGTTACTCAGCAGGGTATTTCTTTTGTGGTAGAGCCAAATCTATCCTGAACAAAAGGTACTTCTAGACCTGTCCTGACAAAATTAAAAAGTATGTTTCAAGAGGATCAAACTTATTCTAAATAACTGGGTTTCAAAACAGATCCCAACAATATTTAAAAGAGTACAAAAAAACGACAAAACACAGTACCCAACATACAAAATTTTTCTTCCAATAAAAAATTACCAAGTATGCAAAGAAGAAGAAGAATATGACTCACATCAGAAGAAAGAAACAATCAACAGAAATGGACCTAGAAATAACACTGATGATAGAGTTGACAGATCAAAGTGCTAAGTAGAGAAATATAAGATATAAGAAAGCCCCCGAAATTTTTCATTAATAAAAAATGCTTTATATATAAACATTCTAAATAATATACACAATGAATAAAAACTGTGTTATGTAAATAAAAAATAAAATATAATTAACATTATATTTATACATGTAGAAGAAAAGTTGGTAAGACATAGTGATAGAAACAATCCACAATGAAATTGAACTCAAATAGATGAACAAAACATCAATAACTCTGTGGGGGAATACCGCACATTCTAACACATGTGGAATTGAAGGCTAAGGGACGTTAGGGAAGAAAAGAATTAGTTGAATAAATAATGACATAAACTTTCCACATTTGAAGAAAACTATAAATGTGCAGATCCAAAATAGTCAACAAACCCCAAGCAGAAATTCTTTTTTTTTTTTGCTTCTCCTTTCTTTTTTTCTATTTTTTATAATAGTTTATTGTCAAATTGGTTTCCATATAACACCCAGTGCTTCTCCCCACAAGTGCTCCCCTCCATGACCATCACCCCCTTACCTCCTCCCCCTTCAGCCCTAGGTTCATTTTCAGTATTCAATAGTCTCTCATGATTTGTGTCCCCCTCTCTCCCCAACTCTCTTTCCCCCCTCCCCTCCCTATGGTCCTCTGTTAGGTTTCTCCTATTAGACCTATGAGTGCAAACATATGGTATCTGTCCTTCTCCGCCTGACTTATTTTGCTTAGCATGACACCCTCGAGGTCCATCCACTTTGCTACAAATGGCCAGATTTCATTCTTTCTCATTGCCATGTAGTACCCCATTGTGTATATATACCACATCTTCTTGATCCAGTCATCAGGTGATGGACATTTAGGCTCTTTCCATGTTTTGGCTATTGTTGAAAGTGCCACTATGAACATAGGGGTGCATGTGCCCCTGTGCATCAGGACTTCTGTATCCCTTGGGTAAATCCCTAGCAGTGCTATTGCTGGGTCATAGGGGAGTTCTATGGATAGTTTTTTGAGGAACCTCCATACTGTTTTCCAGAGTGGCTGAGCCAGTTTACATTCCCACCAACAGTGTAGAAATTCTTAACAAGTCATTATCACAATCAAATTTTTTTAAACAAATGATAAGGAGAAAATCTTTAATGTAGCCACAGAAACAAGAATAATACTGGAAAAAGGTTTCACCTCAGAAGCAATAAAAATCAGAAAAGAATACAAGGACATCTTCAAAAATAATTGTCAACCAACAATTCTATACCCAGAAAAAATGCTTTAAAAAATCTAAGACAAAATAAAGACATTTTCTGAGATAAATAGGCTGAGATGACTCATCACCAGAAAACCACCACTATTAAAAATACTTAAGAAAGTCCTTCAAGCATAAGTAAACAATACTAGATAGAAATGTGGTTCTAAGCAAAAGAAGGAAGTGTTCAGGAAATATATATAATATAAAAGACATTTTTCTCATTTGAATTCTGAGAAGATAAATGATTATCCAAAGCAAGAATAACAATACTGAGATTTATAATATACATACATACATTGATCTGCAATCAATGATAAAAACAGTATTTGTAATGTTGTCAAGAGGAATTTAAGCAGAGGTGTACTTTTCTATGGTTATTACCCTGATGTGAAGTGATGTAATATGTTACGCAGGAAATGAACATTATATACACCAGAGCAACTACTAAAAAAAAATACAGAAATATACATATAATAAACCAACACAGGAAATAAAATATAATTACAAAAATATTCAATTTATGCAAAAGAAAAAAAGAAAAGCTACCAAAAAAACAGATGGTACATTTAGAAAACATGTGGCAAGATGGCAAATTTAAACACAATCATATTGATAATTATGTTAAGTTTAAATGTTCTACATATTTCAACCAAAAGCACAGATCCCCAGATTGATAAAAAAGGAAGAATATTATGTTATCTACATTAAAACATTTTAAAATATAAATACAGACAAATTTAGAAAGTAAAGTAATAGAAAGAAATATACCATATCAAAGGAAAAATGGACTTGTTGTATGAATATCAGACAAAGTGAATTTCAGAGGGAATAGAGAAGAACATTTAATAGTAATAAAGATGTCACTTTATCTTAAAAGCAGATGTACTTAACAACACAACTTTAAAACACAGTAAGCCAATAACTGATAGAAGTGAAAGAAAAAAAGAGATAAATTCAAAAGTTGATAATTGCAGAAATCTGTGCTTCTGACTCACTAATTGATAGAAAAAGCAGACAGAAATCAGTATGGATATAGAAGACTTGAACAACACAATCGATCAACCTGACATTTATTGAACGCTGTATGTAATAAATATTATTTTTAAGTGCACCCCAAACATTTGGCAAAAGAGACCAAAGTCTGAGGCACACAACAAGCATTAACAAATTTAAAATACTCAATAATATAAAGTATATTGTCTGATTACAATATAATTAAATTAAAAAGTCAATAACAGAAATGTGCATAAAAATACCCTCCAGTATTTGAAAATTAAGCGACACATTTCTACATAACCTATGGATCAATGAATAAAGAAAAGGGAATTACAAAATATCTGAACTCCATGACAATGCACACGCAATATCAAACTTATGGAATGCAGATAAAGCAGTATTTATAAGAAGTTTTATAGTATCAAATGCCTATATTAGAAAAGAACAAATACCTCAAGTCAATTACTTATGCTTTCACATTAAGAAACTAGACAGACTGTGGCATCACAAAGATGGTGAAATAAATCATTCGTGAATTCAATGTCCTTCACGAAAACAACTTGTAATCACAGAGCTGAATCTATAGCCTCAATGGGGCAGGGAACTAAGATAGCATTTCTATCCAACTTTTCTTAGTCAGAGGCACATCCCCACACCATCCCCATTTTTAAGCCTCAAATAGTTGCCTTGCCCCAAAAAATCGTAATAGCAGGCCACACCTTCCCAAGGACCGTACAAGGAGACACATCCAGAAACTCAAACTGAACGGAATGGTGAAGAAGAGTCTCTGCCAAAGCAAATGTGTAAATTCTGCAAAAGGAGCACGTACACCAGTGTAAGGAATCAGTGGCATAAAAAAAAAAATCAGGTAACTACTAAAGCTCCAATAACTGATGCCAAAGAAGTGGATGTCACAGAATCCATAAGAAACCTCTTAAGAACATTTGGTGAACCCTAAGAAAACACAGATAACTAAATGAAATTAGGAAAACAATACATGAACAAAATGTAAAGTTTGACAAGGATACAGCAACCATTAAAAACAAACAAACAAAAATCCTAGAGTTAAAAATACAATAACTGAACTGAAGAAATCAATAAAGACTTTTAAAAGTATATTCAACCATGTGGAAAAAAGAATCAGAGACCTGGAGGATAGAACACTGCAAATTACCCAAAGGAGCAAACAGAGGAAAAGAAGGAAAAAGAGTAGAGATGGCCTACGTGAACTATGGGACAAAATAAAAGAATATTCCTATTATGGGAATTCCAGGAGAAGAGAAAGGGATTGAAAGGATATTTCAAACAATAACGGCTGAAAACTTCCCAAACCCGGGGACAGAAACAGATATCAAAATCTCTGAGGCCCAAAGGGTCCCGAAAAGGTTGAACCTGAAGAGGGCTACCCCTAGACACGCTATCATTAAATTGTCAAAAGTTAAAGAGAAAGAAAGAATTTAAAAAGCAGAAAGAGAGAAAAGAACAGTTCACGTGTAAGGTAACACCTAAGAGACAACAAGTGGGTTTCTCAAAGGAAACTTTTCAGGCCAGGAGAGAATGGAATGACATATTCAAAATATGAAAAGAAAATAACTATCAACCAAGAAATCTAGACCTGAAAAAGCTGTCAGAAATGGAGGAAGGATAAAAGCTTTCCTGGACAAATAAAAGATGAGGGAGTTGATTACCACCAGACCCGCCTTAAAATAAATACTAAAGGGAGTTCTTTGAGAGGAAGTGATACAATACAATTAATTTCATAAAAGCATAAAAAAGGTAGCATAAATCTCACTGGTAATGGTAAATATACAGCTATAGTTGGATTCTGCTATAGAATAATGGTGGTGTATAATTCACTTACAACTCTAGTTTAAAAGATTAAAAAATGAATATAGTAAAAATAACCATAACTATAATAACTTATTATTAGGTATACAATATTTAAAAACGTGAATTATAAAAACAATAAACTAAAATGTGAGGAGGAAGGAAAGTAAAAGTATAAAGTTTACAAATTCTAGTGAAGTTATTATCAGTTTTAAATAGGATGTTATAAATAATAAAATAGGGTATTGTAAGTTTGATATTTTATGTAAGCTGCAAGAGAAAATCCCGTAATAATTACACAAAAGACTATGATAAACCAAAACAGATTATTACGTCAAAAAAAATCAAAATACACACACACACACACACACACACACACACACACACTACAGGAGGTTAAGAAATAAGAAACAATGGGTCTGCAAAAAATATATAATACACATTAAAAATTGGCAATTGTAAGTCCTTACACATCAGTAATTAAATATATATGGATCAAATTCTCCAATTTAAAGACACAGAATGATTGAATTGATTTAAAATTATAAAGTTTCAACAATATGCTGCCTGTAAGATATTCACTTTAGCACACAAGAGACACAGATAGACTGAGACCAAAAAGATGGAAAAAACATTTCAAGTAAATGATAACCAAAAAAGCAGGAGTAGCTATATTTATATCAGACAAAATCCACCTTAAACTAAAAATGATTAAAAAGAGAAAAGAAGGTCATTATATAGTGATAAATGGGTAAATACATCAAAAAATATAACTGTAAATATTTATGTGCCCAATTTAAGAGCACTGAAATAAAGCAAAACTAAGAGTTTAAAAGAGAAATAAAGAGTAGCATAGTAATAGTTAAAGTACACCAAATTAAACCCAAAGTAAAGAA
Organism: Mungos mungo; assembly: GCA_004023785.1. Taxonomy (NCBI): domain Eukaryota; kingdom Metazoa; phylum Chordata; class Mammalia; order Carnivora; family Herpestidae; genus Mungos; species Mungos mungo. The sequence goes on from PISW01008098.1 coordinate 56,958, forward strand.
GGAAGAAGGAAATTTTTTTAAAAGCAGAGCAAAGAGGCACCTGGGCGGCTCAGTCAGTTAAGCATCTGAGTTTGGCTCAGGTCATGATTTTATGGTTAGTGAGTTCAAGCTCTGCACCTGGCTCTGTGCTGACAGCTCAGACCCTGGACTCTACTTTGGATGCTGTACCTCCCACCCTCTCTCTGCACCTCACTTACTTGTGCTCTGTGTGTCTGTCTCTCTACTCTCTCTCTCAAAAACAAATAAAAATTTTTTAAAAAGTAGAACAGAAATCCATGAAACAGAAAACAAAATAAAATAGTGGATACTAATGAATTAGAAAGCTAGTTCTAAAGATCATTGTACTGGATAAAACTCTAGCAAGCTGATAGTGAAAAATAGAAAAAGATGCAAGTTTAAATTATCAGAAACAAGGGAAAGGACAATACTACACATTCTACATACATTAAAATGTTAATTAGGGAATATAATGAAGAATTTCTGAAAATAACTCTAACACCTTGATGAAATTAAAAAATTCCTTGAAAGAGACCAGCTACCAAAGCACAACACAAAACAAGTTGGTAATCTGAAAGGTCTGTACCTAATAATAAAAATGAATTCATCTTTTTTAAATTTGCCAAAAAGAAAACTGAGCAGTGATGGCTTCACTGGCATATTCTTTAAAACATTTCAATAATAATGCAAATCCTACTGAAACGATTCTAGGAAATACCACAAAAGGAACCCTTTCCAATTCATTGATGAGACCACCCCTGCCTTGACACCAAAACCAAAGAAATTACAGGAAAACAACTGAACAGTATCCCTCATGAATACATAGGCAAAAGTCTTTCTGAACAGTTAGCAAATTAATTCCATTCCAGTAATTCAAGGTAGGCTTACTATTTGGAAATCTATCAATATAATTCTCCACACTAAGAGTCATAAAAATAAAATACATATAAATCGCCCAAGTGATTCATAAACTGGATTTGAAAAAATTTAACATTTATAATTTAAAAAAACTTTCCAGCGAATTAGGAATAAAGGGAAACTTTCTCAATTTGATAAAGGGCATTCACAAATAACCTGTAGCTAATATTATACTTACTGGGTAAAACCTGAATACTTTCCTTCTTAAATAAAGAACAAGATAAGGATGTCTGCTCTCCTTATTTCCATTCGGCATTATGCTATAAATCATGGCCAGAGTAAGAATGAATGAATGAATGAATGAATGAATGAATGCATTTTGGAAATGAAGAATTCAAACTCTCTTCATTCACAGAGGACACATCTCATCTATAAAAAAATCCTAAGGAATTTTCAAAAAGGATCCCAGAAACAAAACTGAGTTTAGCAAGATGGTAGTATACCAGATAAATATTTAAAAATAAATTTCTATGTATTAGCCACAAATAATCACAATGTGAATTTTAAAATTACATTTATATTTGCATTAAACACAAAATAAAAATGAATATATTTAACAAAATACGTGGAAGCCATACTCACTGAAAATTGCAAATATAGCTGAGACAAAGAAAACAAAGGTAGAGCGATATTATTTTCACTAAGAGAAGGTTTTTTTTATTTTTAAGGTATCTGTTTTCTCCAAATTGACCTATAGATTCAGTGCATTCCCAAACAAAATCCCAACTAACTTTTGTAACAATTTGAAAGCTAATGCTAAAACTCATATGGAAGCCCAAGGGATCCAGAAAAGATAAACTAATTTTAGAATGAAGAAGAAAGTTGAAAGACTCACACTATCTAATTTCAATGCTTAACTCTAAAGCTAAAGTAAGACAGCTTAGTATTGGCATAATGCATACAGATCAATGAAACAGAAAGCCCAGAAATAAATCCACACATATGTTAACAATCAGTATTTAGCAATGTGCCAAAATAAGTCAATTGGAAAAGGATTCTGTTTTCAACAAATTGCACTGGAATGACTGGACCTTTATATTAAAATAAATTAAACTTCACCTCATACAATACCTCAGAATAGATCATATACCTAAATAAAAGAGCTAAAAACTTAAAACTTCTACAAGAAAAAAAAAAGACTAGGAAACATTGGTTTGGGCAGAGATTTCTGAAATTGGACGTGAAAATCATGAAATGTACAAGAAAAGTCAATGAATTATACTTCATCAAAGTTTAAAACTTTACTCAATTCAAAAAAGGTCAGACTAGATGGACAGGTATTTGCAAAATGCATACACTTTCGAAACTGCTTGTATTCAGAATCCATAAAGAACTCTTACAATTCAATAATAGTAAAACAAACAATTCAATAAAAAACTGGAAAACAGATTTGAACACTCTACATGCTTATGTGCCTCTTGCAAATAAGAGTGGCAATCAGCATATGAGAATACGTTCAACATCACTAGTCATTAGGGAAATGAAAATAATACCCCAATGAGATGCCATACCCGCTTATTAAATATAGGTAAAGTTTAAAACAGTGACAATATCACATGCTCTAAGGTGGGACAACTGGAAGTATTCCTCATTGTTGATGAGAATGAGTAACAGGACAAGTAGTTTGGAAAGCAGTTGGACAGTGTCTTCTAAGTTTAAACATACAGTTAGCCTAAGACCTAGCAATTCCACATCTAGGTATTTACTTAAGAGAAATGTAAATACACTGAACGTACACACAAAGACGTGTGTGTGCATGTGCAGAGCAGTTTTATTTCCAGTATTCAGAAACTGGAGTAAACTCAAATGGCCATCAACTTGTGATGGATAAACCAAGTGTACATCCATACAATGGGATTATTTAATCATCAATAAGAAGGTGCACACTGATGATGCTTTCAGCAATCAGGATGAATCTCAAAAACATAACGCTAAGTTGAAAAAAATCTAGACAAAAAAGACTTCCTACTACATGATACTGTTAGTTTAAAATTTTAGAAAGGGCAAAACCATAGTGGTTTTTTCCGGTGGAAAAAACAGGGATTATCAGAGACCAGGAGTTGGTAGGGCACTGACTGCAAAGGAGGTACCAGGATGATGAAATATTCTGTCACATCAGAGCAGTGGTGGCAACACAACACTTTAAAACTCAATGAATTCATGCTTCTTTAAAATTTCTTAATGGTTATTTAGTTTTGAGAGAGAGAGACAGAGTGCGCCAGCTGGGGAGGGCAGAGAGAGAGGGAGACAGAATCCGAAACAGGCTCTTGGCTCTGAGCTGTCAGCACAGAGCCCTACACAAGGGCCCGAACTCTCGGATCACGAGATCATGACCTGAGCTAATATTGGCTTAACCGATTGAATCACCCAGGTGCACCCATACTTTATTTTTTTTTTTTTAGATTTTAATTTACTTTGAGAGAGAAATGGAGAAAATGTGTGCACGAGCGGAGGAGGGGCAGAGAGAAAAAGAAAAATCCCAAGCAAACTGCACACTCAGCATAGAGCCCCACTCAGGGCTTGTTTGCACAACTGTGAGATCATGACCTGAGCCAAAATCAAGAATTGGTTGTTTAACTGACTGAGCCACCCAGTGGCTGAATTCAGTGCCCCGAATTCATACTTTAAATTGATGAAATTATTACAGATAAATTATACCTCAAGAAAGCTAACAAAAATAATTGTCTTTATCCATGAGTCCCAGAATCTCTGTGTGTGTGTGTGTGTGTGTGTGTGTGTGTAAAACAAAGTGAATCTCAGACCCTACTAATTTCAAAAACTATCTTCCAAAGTTGCTAGTTAGAAATATTTTAGGTCATTATGCAGTTAAAAAATTGCAGAACTTTATCTCCTAAGCAAAATTAATTCCACTTGTATTTTTAAGTCTGTGAAAGCTGTGTGAGATACTACAAAAACAGAGTGAAGGAAAGGAACTCAGATTCCCAGGGAAAACTATCTGTTAAGTTCTGTCAGTGTATTTATCACCTCATTTAATCTTCCCAAGAACTCGGAAAGTCAGACTGGGCTATCTCAGGGATATCAAGCAGCTAGAGGCATGGAAGTGATTCAAGTTCAAAGTCAGTGTGACTCCAAACCCTTCCATCTAGCCGCATATTCATATACATATAAATTACTGTTAAGTTAGCTAACATACAAAGTATACAGTGTAGTTTTGGCTTTGGGAGTAAATTTCCATGATTCATCACTTACAGACAACACCCAGTGTTCACCCCAACAAGTGCCTTCCTCCATGCCATCACCCGTTTCCCCTCCCCCTCAAGCCCCTACCACCATTAGCCTTCAGAGACATCACCACAATTTCCAACCCTTACTTTCTAAATGCAGGAAGATGGAGTTTTATTTTAAGTTCTGACAGACACATCTACCTTTAGAGAATTTCCGAATGCCCCCAAGTAAAGAGCAGGTTTTTCGTAAAGAGCAGGTTTTTCTACGTTCCATTCTCCAAGCATTATGTTAGCTACTTTGTCATATCTCATTTAAGCCTTTTAACTATCCAATGGGTTGAGCATTATTATTCCAGTCATTTTGTAGGTGAAAATAGTGAGGCTTATAATGATTTTTATCTTATACCAAACACTGTGTTCTTTCAACATCAATCACTGTTCACTTTGATAACAGATGCTCAGTAGATTTAGGGTGTATTTCTCATGAGAACCAGTAACCACTGGCTTCTCTGACCATAAGTCACACACTTAAAAATCATGTGCATATTGAACCCATTCCCCTAACTCTAACCCTCCCCATGTTCCCAACCTCTCTCCATCTGGCATTGCTGGTCTTCTCTCCTTCACTTACTTCCTGCAATTACAATCCTCTCCCTTATGTCCTAGTCTTCCCTCCAGGCATAGAAAACCAGGATTCTGCCAAGCATGTCTCTTGTCCATGTTAATTTTAAAGTCAGCTCTACCTTCTTTTTGCCTTTAATGTTTCCACTGAACTCTGTCATTAATTGCTGGTACTATGCTACGGATAGAATTTCCTACCTTCCTGAAACTCTTTGTCATCCCTTAGTTCCTGGGCTCCTGCAGGTGGATAAGAGTGGAATTCCATTTTATGCAATGGCTGTATTAAAGTCAGGGCATGAGAAAATAATTTGCATAATATCAAAATATCTCTTGGAAAATTCTTAGAAAGGAGTAACATTGCAAGCAAATGTACAACTTTCCAAAAAATCCTCCCAGCTATCTGTGGAAACGAAATCACCCCTTTCCTGGTTGAGCTGTAGATACAGTAGCTGCTTCCATTAAGGAGCCATTTGCCACATAAACACATAACTTTTATATTTAATGAGTGCAACAATATGGTCTAAGAATGTTACATGGGATTTGTCTTCCATCTTATGGTCACTGAGTAGAATGAAATCACCTGCAATTACCATTCTCTTTTGTTCTCTGTCTCCCTCTTTCTTTTCATTTTAAACAGCACTAACGGCTGAGTTTGCGTACATTGAGTATGTTTATAATGCAATGCCCCTACATAGACATGTAAAAAGTACAGTAAAACCTTGGTTTGTGAAAGTAATTTGTTCCAGAAACATGCTTGTAATCCAAAGAACTTGTATATCAAGCGAATTTTCCCATAAGAAATAATGGAAACTCAGATGATTCGTTCCACAACCCAAAATATTCATATAAAAATGATTACAATACTGTACTGTAATATAAAATGATAAAGAAAATACAAAGAAAAATAAACAAATGAACCTGCACTTACCTTTGAAAACCTTCGTGGCTGGTGTGAGGGAGACAAGAGAGGGGAGGGTTGTGTAGGACGACTTTCACTGTCGCTAACAGAATCAGTGCTATCTGTTGGCTCAATGGAATCTTGTTCTCCATGGGGGCCACTGTATACACATAGACTGTATTTAATGTAACTGCAATAAGGCAGCAGAGGAAAGGGTCTCTATCTGCAGGCAGCATGACCTAGAATGAAGCAAAGCATTCCTAAGCTTACTTTTGTATGGAAAAGCAAAGGATTGCCCATAAGTGCTTTGAAGTGACCAAAAATATAGTAGTGACAGTTGTGGGCCCCTTCAATGTTCTGAAAAATCTGCCAAATACCACAGCCTGAGACCAAACATCAAAACATGGAAGATGATCACCCACAATCCTGCAGAGAGAAAGAGGAAGAGAAAAAGAGAGAGAGAGAGAGAGAGAGAGAGAAAGAGAGAGAAGAACCGTTGGCTCAGTTGTGATCATGTGATGTTCAGCATCATGTACTACTCGTATTGCAGACATCGCTAGTTTATCAAGTTAAAATCTATTAGAAATGTTTGCTCATCTTGCAGAACACAGAACAAGTAATTCAGAATCCAAGGTTTTACTGTAGATTGTAAAATTCCTGGCTAGGGTGCAGCCCAACAGTTTGATTTTATGGAAGACCAGTGTGTTTCTCTTGACCCTCAATGTGCACCAGTTTTCCAAAGGACTGGAGTTCATCATGATGTGAGATCACTATGTCTAAGACTTAACTGACAAACTGTTACTGCAGCCTCTCCTTCCCACACTCTGGGGCAAAAGTGAGTGACATCACCACCTCATGAATAAACCCTTGATCTCCCTGAGGCATGATTTGGGAACATAGTGTCTCAAGTTCCTCATCCATAAAACAGAGGGAGTAGGAGATAAACCACTGATGATTAATTTTGGTTAAATAAAAGACATCTATTTAAGGGTGTATTAAAGATTTATTCATTTTCCCCAAACTTTAGGGTCTTTCTTGAAAACATCATCAGGTTTCTCTACAGTCTTAGCCCCTCTCACTCTTTAAAACAATTTTCCCCCCTCTTGAAGGCAATTTAATCCATGTGTTTCTGATTGGCTTTCTCTTAAAACATCAGGGTGTTTTTTTCCTAAGTGGTATATGGTATCCAAGAAACCTTAAAATATGCTTCCAAAGGAGGTTTGTTTTGTTTTCCCTTTTTGAAACCTGGAAATTATTCTTAGGCAAATAAAAATTGACTCGGGCACCAAGAGGTTTGAGCTCAGGTTGAAACATCTACATCCATGAATTTTGGCACACCCTGTTCTGTATCTGGCCTTTACAGCCATTAGTTAGAAAAGACAGTCCCTTGATTAAATGAATTTTGATCTCTAAATAAAATGAAAAACTTGAACAAGTACAGCACAGCTATTGATAAAAGACTGAATGTCATCACATGGAAAGGGGAAAGATCCAAATGCCTTCTCAGAAGTTTTCTAACAGCCATGGGTGTTATTTAAGAAGCATACAGTCCAGTTTCATTGTTCCCAGAAACCAAATACTATAATTTCAGAGGATTCAGCTAAGCCCTTTGTCAAATATTCATGATCATAAAATTCCAGAAAATGGGGCTGGGAGCTTCTAACTAAGTTCATTAGATGCAATCCCATGGTGTTTTAGAGTATAATTCTCACAAAATTCTCTTGCCTGCTTAGTTTCCTGTGAATTCAACAATGAGCTCTACAAGAGCTATGTGTGCAAAGGAGAAAACTCTTCTCTCAGTGGTCTTTCCCACAGTCTCAAGCATAATGTACATTTTTATAGTTGTCTCCAACAAGCAGGTTGTGACCACCTTCACCATCCACTCTCCCAATAAACAGGACTTGCTGGTACCAAGCAGCATGGAAATGGAAAAGCTCTGAGTCAAGCCAAATCACTAGGGATGCCGTGTCAATTTCCTATTGCTATAACATCTCTGAATCCACCATTCTAGCAGAGTAAGGACCCTTAATCACATCTGATAAGTATAGACGCCAAACCAATAGTTATAAAAATAGAAATACAGCATTTTCCCGAATGGCACCCAACAGAGGAGGGCTTTCTTCTGAGAACCTCGGATAGGGAGCCCATTCACTGCTTCATCATAGAAAACCGGCACCTCTCACCAAATACCAACCCCTCTACTTGTTTTCTGGTACTTGGCTTTTTCCCCATCTTATGATTAAATCACATTTGGCTACCTTACATTTCTTCAAATGTTCCTTATGGTTTTCATGACTTTACTTACTGTTTGTATCACCTGGAACACCTTTCCCTGCCTCTCTGCCTACTAATTCCTGTTCATACTTCAAAGACCCACTCACACACTGCATTATGTCCTCCACAGTCACACAAAGCTGCCATCAGAACTCATCACCCTCTACACTCCAACACTATGGTTTTTAACCTTATTATCAGTAGCATCTAATGAGTACTATAGCTAAAACTCTACAGGTCTGCCTTCTCTACCTAAATATGAACCCCTTGACTTTTGTAAATGTCTTATTCATCTAAAATTTTCCAACAACTAGCATTAAAAATGGTTTAAATAGTATGTGTGTAGTTAATACTCATTTAGGCATAAGTCATGTATTAGATTCCATACAATGCACTGTAAAAAATATGACTCTTGACCATTACATTCCGTAATACACTACAAAAACATAGACATTTAAATAACTCGTTACCTAAGACAAGAGTAACAACATTTTTTCTCTAAGAATCCAGATAGTAAATATTTTAGGCTTTGCAAATTACATATAGTCCCAGTGACATATTTTTTGTTTACATTTACAATCCTTTAAAATGTAAACAACATTCTTAGCTTGCAGGTTGTACAAAAACAAGTCAAGAGCCAGATTCTGCCCAGAGCTGTAATTTACCACCCCTGATTTAAGACCACCCAATAGAACTTTTTGTGATTATGGAAATATATTCTGCACTGTTCAGTATGGTAGCCACTAGCCATATATGGCTATTGAGCATGTGAAACTATGGCCAGAGTAAGAAAATTTTATACTTCATTTCATTTTAATTAAGTTTAATAGTCATATGTGGGTACTGGTTTGCCTACATGAGTAGACCGTTTAAAGATTTTTCAAACCACGATTCTCCTGGCATTAGTACGACCAGACTATTTTGATACGAGACCATAAGCAACTAGAAAATATGTGACAATGGGTCTCTCTTTATTCAATATGTTACAAGAAACCAGAAAGTGACCAAAGTTGCTTAAGTGTTAAGAAAGAAAATCTCCATTTGTGCAATTTAGATCAAGTAAAGAATTTTCAGAACTGGTGGTTACATGAAGTTGCTTCAATTGGTGGATTCAGAACATCAAGGTCAATCCTTACTATCTACAAGAAGCCCCAAACCTAATAAACTCAAAAGAACAACTTTATTTCACCTGCTACAAATCTGTCTCCAATTCCTTTAAGCTTTTTAAATGGCCTTATCCCCTCATCATTGTTCCTAATAATCTACTGAGGGCCTTAGTCCCTTTATGAATGCACAGGTTCAAGTGGCCAAGGAGGTCCATGCAGTTTGCCTCCACCTAGCTGAAGGAATTTGCTAATAGTGCTTTTAGAATGATGGGTTATGTGATGATAAGCTGAACAAGGAGGAGGTTAGAAAAAACAGGAAGGCATCGATGGATGGTTAAAAAAAAAAGTAGTGGATCAAGGAGTTTGTGGGTCTCTCTGGCAGAGAGATATTAGGACACATAAGCTAGAAGTACAGGAAATAGTAGATGGAGCGAGAGAATTTTGAAACTGAGACTTTAGAATGGGAGCAGTTACTGGTGATGACAAGGTCTCAGATGAAACTTGGCTGCAGAATGGTGGAAAATAATGTGTTGTTGGAAATGAAGAAGTAAGGGAATGAGAGGCCAGAGTGTTAGATGGGTCATCTGTTCTACATGCTGAAGTCATGAAAAATGACGATAGAAGTAGGGCCAGGAGCCAAAGTTCTCAAGGAATTAGGGATGGAAGTAGGGTGGCATGACCCAGGGGTAAACAGGTGGCAGCAACAATAGGGGGTAGTAGGTGGTATATCCAGGTGGCATCACATCTTGTGCCCTCAAATCCATTTGCATCTGCTGCTACCTCCTGGGCGAAAGCTAGCATTGGAACATAGGATCAGCTTGTGCTAGGAGCTCTACCAACGAACAGTCTCTGCCTAACATGGTTTATCATGGCTCAAGCCCCCTTCCTGTCATAGCCTTCAAATACAAAAGGCCAATTAGAACCTCCAAATTTTTGCCCAGTCCACCAAAGTCACCCATCTCGAGTACATTCTGAAGTTGGAGACCTACCTATACTGCTCTCCTTTTGAGAAGGACCCTGGTAAGAATTTAGAGTCATCAGTGGTCTCTAGAAAAAGAGGAAACAGAACCAATAGGGAGTGTAGGTGTATACAGAGAGAAATTTATTTCAAGGAATGGGCAAGTCCTCAGAATCTGCAAGGGTAGGCTGGCTGGCTAAAGGCCCAGGGAAGACTTGATGCTGCTGTTCAAGTCTGCAGCCAGTCTGCTGGCAAGTTTCCCCTTCCTCAGAAGTCAGTCCTTCCTTAACACCTTCAACTGTTTGGAGCAGGCCCACACTCCTTATGGAGGGTAATCTGTTTTACTCAGAGTCTACTGATTTCCATGCTAATTTCATCTAAAAACTACTGTCACAGCAACACTAAAGACCGAGAATGGAAAACTGATATAACGCACACAGGATTTTAATTTAACTATGTGCTGCGTCTAAACTGTGTTTGCTAACTCAGAAGATATCATTCCTTGCCCTCAAGCAAAGTTGGCCAATCCCTTGCATGAGGACGAATGGGATATTCTGGAGTGCTCGCCAGTGTCATCTTCTTAAGGAGCCACCATTTCTTCTGCTTTCCCTTCTTTCTTTCTCAAGGAGGTTCGACTTTCTCATTATGTGACTTAATTCCTGGGTGTATTACATGAAAAGTAAGTGTGCTTCTCCCTTCACGGCATATGCTCACTCACCGGGAGACACGGATGATCTACATTTCTCTAAAGAGAAGTCTCAGGAAGTACTTGTGAATTCTACACCTCCCACACCTGCCTTTGTTTTCAGAAAATTTGTAGTGATCTCTCACATGCGCAGAAGATGCTTGCTACTCCTAAACTTAAGAGTAGTACTCTTATGGAGTGCCTGAGCGGCTTAGTTAAGTGTCCGACTCTTAGGTTTCAGCTCAGGTCATGATCTCATGGTTTCCTAAGTTTAAGCCCTGCATCAAGCTCTGTGCAGGTAAGTGCGAAGACTGCTTGGGATTCCCTCTCAGTCCCTCTCTCTCTGACCCTTCCTTGCTAGAGCTGTCTGTCTCTCTCAAAACAAATAAATAAACTTTAAAAAATCATACTCTTATGTGTTATATCTTATTGACTACAGGCAATTGATTATTGCTTTATTAAAAGCCTATTACAACACACAGTACTTGGCATCTAGTAGCATCTTTTATTCTTGTTGTTGGAATATATGACAGTTGAAGATGAACAGTTGAATCAAATATGAATAGGTGAAATTTGAAATATGTTGTAAATTTGAAATTGAATTTGAAAACAAATTTCTGGACAGATCATCCTTGTCTACAAAAGGCATGGTACCTACTTTTGCGATACACCTGTTTATTTAAAAATGAATTTTTTGCCTGACTCCTGTAACTAGTAAAGTGCTTCTAAGTGGCACCTTCAAGGGACCTAAGAGAAAAAAAGAGAGAGAGAGAGAGAGAGAGAGAGAGAGAGAGAGAGAGAGAGACCATTCCTTTTTATCCCAGAAATCTTCTCATTAATGTTCTTCAAATAATTCCACATGTGTTGAATTATTTCTCACCTTCATTCTATAGAAATGTGGAGGCAACTGAGCACCCAACCAGACTATCTTATGGGAAAGAGTGATCAAGTCAGCTCAAATGGGGGTGTAACAGTGTATACCACATGTAAGCCGTTTGTGGGGAAAAAAGAAAATAATACCTTTTGGACTCAATGGCCGACAATCACAGGAAGTTGGAGTGCTCCTGGAAGTAGGAGGACACAATCAAGTTCAAGTGAACCTCATAGATGTGTAGATGGAGAACTGGTTAGGTAACTGGACAAGGAGTCTAATGTATATTATCCCACATCCTGCAGAGAATTCTCATTATAAAAGAACATAAATGTCTGCCATGGCTCTCATCCTGGGAAGGTGTCATTTTTCCAAAATTTACCTTATTTTCCCCAGCCTTATCTTTTCTTCTATTTATCTCTAAAGTTGTAACCTCAGTAAAAGTAAAGCTTTCATTTAAGATTGTGGGACTTCCTCTATTTGACAAAGTTCAACAGTTTCACTTAGGCAAGTTATGAATTTATGTATCGCTTCCAAACCTTGTTGTATTGAAATGGCTTAATTAAGGTTCCCGGGATTAGGGAAGCCTTAAGAACAACTCCTTGGGAATTTCTCATTCAACTACTCTAGTGGTAGTAAGCACTAAGGAACCAGAGAGAAAGCATTGTGGCCAGGGGAACCTGGATGTCTCAGTTGGTCACATGTCTGACTCTTGATCTCTGCTCAAGGCTTGATCTCAGGGTTGTGAGTTCAAGCCCCCACAGTGGGCTTGAGACCGCTTTAAAAATGCATTTTTTCCAAGACAAGGCCCACCATCCTTACCTCTAATACATTTATCTGACACAACTCAAACTGAAGACAAAATTCTTCTCTTGCCTTTCTCTTTCTCTTCATAATTGAAATATACCAAGATAAGAACACTTAAAATCAGTACTGTTTTATACAAGTCGATCGTTAGCAAATGAATGCAGTAAAAAAAAAAAAAAGAGGAAAGGAAAAAGAAAATGTGATATGTTTCATCACCATTTAAGGATGGAGGGGAAAAAGTTTCATCTACTCAGTTATTGAAGTGGTTTTTTATCAAGAATGAAAAAAAATATGAAATTATGAGCTCTACTGGCATTGGAGGAGGATTTCTTAACATGGAGGTCTAAGGGGTCCTGGAAATATGTGCAAATAAAAAATTCAAATGGCCTGTGAACTTAAGAAAAAGAATACATCTTAATTTTTGTTAACCTCTAACTAAAATCCAGCATTTTCTTCAACTATGAATGCAGACAAACAAGCACAGGAGTACTAAGAGTACCTGGGACATACATCTTTCTATCATATTACTTTTGTTGGTAAGCATTTCAAAGTATCATTAATACTTGTCACTATTTCAAAATTTCAGTAATTATTAAACTCACCCTTAGAGTGGTACTGTTTTAATGCATTAATTAATACACACATTTCTGTATTAAAATTCTTATTAATTTTACAACTATGTTGAACTATAATTAGTTTCCTCTGTAATCATGTATGTTTTATGTGTTCAAAATCATTAAAAGAAAGTGACCATCAATATGGTCTAATTTTGAGGCTAAAGACTGCTTAAAAATATGCTTCTTTGTGGTTTTCATAATTTCTTTTTGAACTCCAGAGAAATATTTTAGAGACCACTATCTCTCCCTCTATAACACGATTACCACATTTGTTTCCTTTAACCCTCCCTGCTCTCTCTGTACAGATATTTACTATACCAGGGTTTAACTTGTTCACTCTGTTTTCTGGTTACATTTGGTCAAGTTACTAAGTTGTAGCTCTCTATTTATATTTGCATTAATTTTATATTTAGATTTACCAGTTATTTTCTAGTTCCTGAGTTCTTTATTTTGGCTCATCTTCTTTTTGGACAAGAAGTCATTATGGAGTTGCTTCTCAAGAAGTGCTCATGAGGGCTGATTTCATGTGCACTATTCCCCAATATCATGATATTTTGAAATACTTATAACAAATGTAATGTGTCCCCAAATAGGTTATAGTCTTACAGGGACAGTGGATGGGGGAATGAACACAGAAAGCACTGCTAACAGACCAGTATGTTGGCAGTACATGTAGGGAGGGTGGGCAGAGGTGGAGTGGGGAGAGAACACAGAGTGATTAGAAAAGGCTTTCAAAAAAGGAATTGAGCCAAACCTCGAGAAAGGAGCACAAGTAAGATCATCCAAGAGAGGAGGGAAAGAAGATCCAGGGCAGGACAGTGAGTAGCAGCAAAGACCAGAGGTAAGGATGCATCTGGCATGTAGGAGGGACAGATAAACTATCTAGAATGTGTGTTCTGGGGGCCTATGTGGCAGAAAACTGACATACATCATTTGACACAGGTTTAAACCATCTCTGGATTCAAGAGAGAAATTGGCACTTGATCCCCTAGGAGCTTCTTTGTGATAAATCGAAAGGCTACTACTTCAATCTATTCATCCTTGACCTCCGTGAACCGCTTTGACATTCTTAATCACTTTCCTTTTTGAAATCATGTCCCCTCTTGGCCTATCAGTGATTTCCTGAGTCCCTCTGGCCTTCCTGTCTACATCATCCCTTTCACCTGGCTAATCCTTGAGTACGGTGATCCCATGGTGCCTGTCGTAGGCTCTGTCCTCCTCTCCTTCCACCATCTTTCCTTGAAAAGTTCATACATCCACTCTCACCATAACACTTAATACCTTAAGGCCAATGACCCCTAAATAAATATATGTCATACAGGCTGACTCTCCTGAGCTCCATGTCCCTATGGATGGTACATCTCCACCTGGTTATCACACATGCTCCTCACACTGAGCATACCCAAAACTAAATTCATGTCCTCCCCTCCCCAGCCTGCTCTTCTTCCCCTGTTCCTTATCTCAGCATGAGTCAGAAGTGGAAGGAGAAAGAAAAGTCAAAGAACATGGAAGAAACAAGAAAGGGAGCACTAAGTACTATAGAGCTTTCATGTGCCTTCTTCCCTTTCCACGCCCACCGTGACATTGGAAGGCAGGCCCCCTTTCCAGAGAATATCTGTACTCCCGCACCAGCCTCCTGGTTGCATCTGGGCCTCAACTCTTGCATTGCCTTAATCCATCCTCCACAGTTGATCAAAAAGATTTGGTAAAACATGAAATTGAGCATTAATCGGTATAAATATTCTTACCTTCATGGCCCACCTGCCCAAATTTATTTTTCACCACCTCCATCCTTGCAAACCCCTTTGAAATATAAGCATTTTTTGAAATAAAATCAAACAAAACTTTGATGGCCCCAAGTACACTCTGATCTGTGATCTTAGACCTTTCCCATACCTCAACTGCTCTAGTTAAGGCTCTATCTTACCTCCTTTTGCCTGGCCATCATTCACTGGCCCCAGAGGGCCCTGCTTAGAGGCTACTTTCCCCAGAAAGACTTCCCACTTTCCAGCCAACACTAGACCAACCTCCTTTGTCCTCCCAGAGACTAGGCATACCCCACAACATTAGACCCACTAGATTCTTTTGTAATTCTATGTCTCCAGGCCTGCCTAACCCTTCAGACTCTAAGCTCAAAGACACCAGCTTATAGTAGGTGGGTGCTCTATCAATATTACTTAAGATTGTCAACCACATGATGGCATTTTTAGAACACTTGACATTGAAAAAAGACAGTAAGACAGAGATTTGAAATCAGGACTATCAGAAAATTCAGGTGTATGGTATTCTAACACAATATCTCTGGGTACCATGTGATTTATTTGGATTTCAGAACTCAACACTGTTCTTTCCCTCTGAGAAGTCACCACCTTACCTATGAGGTATTGTTAAATAATGCACAGTGAGATGACCTGAGAACCCTGGACGCTGCGGCCCACTCCTCCAGCAGAGGCCATCCGGGATGGGCATTCAGGGAACTTCATCTTCCTTTCTTTCTAAGCTGTGAGCCCTGTGCCTCAGGGGACTGTATTCTGGCTATAAATAAAGCAACAAGCTTGGCCGCTCAGCCAGAATTACCCTACTGAAGCTAGCAACCAGGACCTCTCACTCCTGACCAGGAAGCTCTGTGTGATCAGGAATACACTGAACCACATCCTAATGATGGTTTGTCTTTCCAGCAAGTTCTTAGTAAGTCACAGCTGTCCTCAGTCTTCATTTCTAAAATTTTCAAGAAGGTCCCCGTGCCCTCCCCTCAGTGTTTTCCCCATGCTTTGTCCCCACACAAAGATGGAAACACAAAGCACAT
Organism: Mungos mungo; assembly: GCA_004023785.1. Taxonomy (NCBI): domain Eukaryota; kingdom Metazoa; phylum Chordata; class Mammalia; order Carnivora; family Herpestidae; genus Mungos; species Mungos mungo. The sequence goes on from PISW01008098.1 coordinate 72,701, forward strand.
GCTCCTTTGGTCATCTCTGAGGCATGCCACTCAAGCACATGTCCTGCTAAAAATACCTTGAAACACTCTAGCCTTCATCAGTTATTTTCTTCTTCTAACATCCAACATTTTCCTCAACTCCCATGTGTCCATTTCTCTGGTCTCTGAACATCTCTTCACTGTTTGCAGATGAAACAAGCACTTTGCCTGGTGTACCAGACGACCCCCTAGCAGGCTTCCTCCTGCCTCAGGCCTCTTCATCTTCCCACCCACATGGGAGTCCCAGCTCTGAGCCTCACTCTCTGCATGTGAGAATGTGAGTCAAATGAGAAAGTGCACCTGAAAACTGAACATTTTAAATATTACATATAAGAGAATTTGTAGGCAAAGTCCTTTTAAGAACCAAGTCAACAGGGAAACTGCATTGTTACTCAAGGAACACTAAACTACTGCCAGGCAGACAAGGCACTAGATAAAAACAGTTAGATTTATCAGAGTCCCCCTCAGAAAAAGTACTCTATGTGCTTAGGGACTTTTGTGACCTGTTCAAAGGAGTGAGGGAGAATAAGACCCTGCAAAAGACATGTCAGAGTGACTGGGAGTGGTCACTATACCACCTTCTATGGAGATAGGTCTGCCTTTGGCAAAGCTATCATTTTGTTGGGTGGGGTGTGGAGGTCTTCCTGGAGCTATTAGATCTGGACCTTGGAGGAGTCATTGGATACTGTTCAAGCAGTCAGAACCTCCTTCCCACCCTTTTCCAGACTATGTCAGTTTTCTCTCTCACTGCGGGTTAAAAACTATAGAGGCTTAAGAACCCCTAAATAATTAGTGTTCCCACATTGTTCCCGTATCTCCAACCAACCTTGCTTCCCATGTATACTTGTTACTGAAAAGAGGGGACTGTCTGTAAGGAAAGAAAAAAAAAAGTAAATGGCAGCAACCTAATGACACAACAAGATGGGTAAAAAATCCTACCGTTTAACACATTAAACAAACCTTCAAATCTATATTCAGGGACAAGAACAAAACCCATATGTTGTTTTCTGGGCTCTAGTGAGATGCTATGGCACTGTGCAGTATCTTACTGAATTTATGAAGTTGTGTTGTTCTGTTTTGAAAGGTCTGGAAGACAGATGCTGGGTGATCCTTGTGCAGACCATCTTCAACAATGACACTATATACAATTTTCCTTCATGGTGCTAATTTCAGACCTAGCAGAGGACTTGCTGGGTGTTTTTTTTTTTTTTCTTTTTCCAGGAGAGTTTCCAGGTGATGTCCCGGGACTGAAGACATCCCTCCTCCTCATCACCCACAGCTTGAGGGAAGTTCTACAGATCTTCACAATGCCTGTAAAAGCTTGGATAACTTTTTGTTTTAATTGATTCAGTAAGCTCTTCATACATGTTCATAGGATTTTTCCAGAAATCTGAGAACCATCATGAAATGTAATTTCTTCTTTTCCCTATCCCCCCCCCCACCAACTCCCATTGTAAACAGCCCATGAAATGCTTATCACATCCCTCTATTTGTATGGGACTCCAATCATGGTTAGAGCATGCTCATTCTCTTGGGCCCTCCAGCAGCTGTATTAACTATGCTGTGCCATGCAATGTCATCCTAGGAATTTCCAAACGTACGTAGGCAACTATGCCCCAATACTCTAGATTCAGCAATGTTTAGACCCAAAAGTGATCCAAAGCATTGTGACTTCTCTAAGAGCAAGAACATTCAGTGTGTTGTACCCTATTGTAGCGGTGTTTCACTGGTTATGCTCCGTGTGTTTTACCCATTAAGTTCAATTACAGTAGGACCTGCATTATTGTTTGCATTCTCTTGTCTCTCTGGACACCAAACGTATGAGTTGTGTGAGGTTGCACACTGCCCTAACTTTAATATATATACTCTGCCTTAATTTTAAGTTCCTACCCAATTTATGATTCATCACAAATGATGAATCTGCCATAACGTGGAGTAATTCTCCCTTATCACTCAGTCCCCAAGTGGCCATAATTGTGTCTCTGCAGTAAGAACCACTCAAATGTAGTTGCAATAAGACATATGATGTGAATACAATACATTTTGTTTGGAAATAACAGAAATCATAATCTGAGAAGTGGAATATTATCTCATAATCACAAAGAGTTCATCTATCTATAGAAGTCGCCACCCCGATTTCTATAACTACTTTCCACTGAAGATCACAATATTCTAAACTCAATTGGAATGATCCCATTCCATTAAGCTGAACACCCCATCTCCTCAACTGAAAAATCTAACCTACCTCAGTAAGACCTAATCCTACTTCATTCTTTCACTATATAGTTTACAATCATTTACTGTGTGAATATAGTTTACAAGGGGCAGGGGGATAGAAATGCATATCTGGAGTTCTGAGTTCTGCTCCCAATCACGAGTAACAAACTTATGGGAAATTAATCGATTGCTTAACTTCTCTTAATTCTTTTCATCATTTATAAAAGGTTAAACTGTAGATGTGGTTGTGAATTTCAAGTAAGACAACAGATTTGAAAATACATCAGGAAATTATTAAGCAATTGTTTTTTCTGTTGTTATCATGACAGTCTCAAACCACTGGAGGCCATATAAAAAGTGTCAAAGGATCAAGAGCTTTGAAAGCAGACTGCTTGGGGACGAACTCCAGGTCTACACTTCTTGGGTGTGAGAACACAGGCAAGCACTTAATCTTGTATCTGTGAAATTGGGCCAAGTAGTACCTAATTTATAGGGTTGTTATAAGGATTGAGTAAGATAAAGCCTATAGATTCCTAGACAATTCCTAAAATATTTTTCAGTGTTTATCATTCCACAAAGAAGGAAGTAAGATAGCTAGCTAGCTATCTACCAAAACCTAGCCTTCGCTTCTCCCATAGCTACAAAGGAGAAGTTGGGTTTGTATAAGGCTAGATTTCTCAGCTTCCTTTGCTGGGATCCCATGGAACTATCTGACTCTTTTTGCCAATGGCTAGTGAGTTCAAGTGATTCTGCAACTTCCAGATCTAACTAAAACAGGGGGTAGGTGTTTATCCACAATTTCCATCCCCGTGCTATGACCTGGATCCCAGCTGTGCCTGCATTCAAGTTTCAACCATGTGAGTAGGGTCAATATTCACAGTGATGGCAGAACAAAGTGATGGAATCTGGTCACTCCTTCTCAGTTTCTTCAGCTAGTTTTTTCTCTTCTTGCAAATTTCCTACTATTGGAGTGTAGGACCCCCTTGCTGGTCCCTCCATTCTTCCCCTATACACAGTCATATGAATCATGTCTCTTGGCTTTAAATTATACATCTACTAAAAACTACTAAACCACAGACTTATACATCCATGTCTACTCAGCCTCTCCACTCGGATGTAGAATAGTCATCTGGAGCTTAACATGTCCCAGAGGAATTTGTGATCCACCCTCTACAAGCCTCCTCCACATGTCCTCCTCCCCCTCCCAGTTGATGACAATTCCACCCTTCCATCATTATTATGATGACTACATTTACTACTAATTTATATCTCAGTCATGCATGTCCACTGGTTTTGCCATTCCTTGAATTTGCCAACAAGCTCCTGCTCTCCCCAGGGACTTTGCTCTAGCTGCTTTCTGCCTGAAGACAACCCTTAGATACTGAATGGCCAATCTTCTACTCCCTTCCAGTCTTTGCTCAAATGTCACCTACTCAAATGAGGTCTCCCATGACCACCCTATTTGTGACTGCAACTCCCAGAGCTCTCAACCCAGTTACCTTGCTCTAATCTTTTATTACTACTTACCATGTTCTAACATACTATACAATTCACTTTAGTACTATAATAATTTTTTATTTTCTGTCTTTCAAAGACAGTGGAAGTGAGAAGGTAAGCCCTGTAAAGCAAAAACTTAGTTTGTTTCACTGACTGAGATACCCCAAGTCTCTCAAAACACTTTCTGGCAGGCTGTAGATAGCAAGTTATATTTATTAAATCAGTAAACAAGAATTTACTGAACACCTACTTTATGTCAGGCATTCCATCAAATCCTGTCAATACAACCACTACAACCAGAATAAAGGGCCAGACGTGAGCCGTGCTCTGCTGGAGCTTACAATCTCCTTGTGATCTACAAAAGAACCATGCTGATTAACTCGTATTGCTAGATAGTGTTTATGGAAACAGGAAAAAGGATATATAACCAACTCAACTGGGGGACAATGTAGGAACATACTACAGAAGTTTTTATCCAACCAGCCTTTCAGAAGACCTATAGTAATTCTCCAGGGAAATGCACGGAGACACAACTGCTCTTGTACTGCAAAATAAATTAAGTTCTCCACTCCTTAATATTGACAGGGGTCCTGCAACATTCAGGTGGTGCACAGAATCAGGAGCCCAGGGACTCTCGTCAAAAAGAGAATTTAGTTTATTTTTTTGTGTTTATTTTTGAGAGAGAAAGCAGGGGAGGGGCAAAGACAGAGAGACAGACAGACAGACAGACAGAGGATAAGAAGCAGGCTCTTTACTGACAGCAGAGAGCCCAGTGTGGGGCTTGAACTCACAAACCATGAGATCATGACCTGAGCTGATGCTGGATGCTCAACCAGCTGAGCCACCCAGGCGTCCCAAAGAGAATTTAGTTTAGATGAAGAACTGAGGGTTTTCTCTTATTGTTTCCCAGTTTGGGTGGACTTTGGGAGAGAGGTATGCAGAACTGGAATGTACCACAATGAGGATCCATGCAAGGTTGAACTGGGAGGGATCAGAGGTCAGAGCTTGTGAGAAGACTTGGAAGGTGGAAGGCTAAACCTGAAAGCCAGCACAGACCATGATGCCCTCCATCAGCTCAGAAACAGAATCAGAGTTGCATGTGGGCTGATGAGTTTTGTAGACTGAAACTGCCCACAAGTCTCCAGCACATGTTAAGACACTACCTCTTTGTTAGATGTGTATATTGCATACCATTTTCTATAAATTGCAAGTCTTAATATCAGTTTTTGGAAGGAATGCTAGTCTCTTCTCTCATATATTCCCAGGAGACCCACGAAAGTTAGGCTCTGCTAAACTGGCATAACACTAATTACCCAGAGAAAGTTACTTCAACAAACGTACTGATAAACGTGTTCCGCAACACCAAACGCAAGACAGAGACACAGTGCTGCTACAAAGAATTCTGAACATCCCGAGAGAGAGAGAGAGAGAGAGAGAGAGAGAGAGAGAGAGAGAGAGAGAGGGAGGGAGGGAGGGAGGGAGGGGGGGAGGAAAATGCGTTCTTCCCTTTCCATTCAGAATCTCTGGAAAAGGTCCCACTGCTACAAGAGGCCACCCAAGGGACTGTCTTGGTTATGTTCAGCGCAGAAAGCGAAAAAGCGCAGACCTGGCACATTACTTCCGTTTGGGAAGACAGGTATCATGCTCTATGTCCAAGAGAAAAGAAACGCTTTAGTCCTATTTTTCTTCCATCGTTTCTTTCATAAAGCATCTTTCAGACCAAAAAGAGTAACACTGAGAATGTATGTTTGAAGAGAAAAACATTCTATTACAAAGCAAATTTTGTATTCCTTCCCAAAGTTTATAATATAAACCAATGCACATGTGTTTACACACACATGTACATGAATGTATATGAGAGCATGTGCTGCCCAGAGAAGTGTATGGGGGCAAGGGTTGAGGGAAGGCTAGAAAGACATCTCCCAAGATGTTAACAGTAATTCTCACTAGGTATAAGTGATTTTTTCCCCGTTTTTATGTATTCTACAACTTTCTACAACATGTATTACTTTCCTAATAAGAAAACCACATATAACAAATAGATTAAAAGGAGATGGCCGTTGCCAAAGTTAGATGAGGAGAGACAGAGGAAGTGGCCACGATGAATGAGCTGAGGTTTCCTGCGCTGCCTATCAGATCCCAGGGTATTAAAGGAACATGCAGATGCGGTCACGGAACCAGTGTCAACAATCCTAGAGGAATTGCAGAAAGCAGGCATGGCTCCAGGAGACTGCAAATTTACAAATGTTGTCCAGATTTTCAAAAGAGGGAGACTGGTGAATTTCAGAGACGTGATCCCGAGGCATATGACATCAACCATTGCATAAATTCAAGAACAGATTATTAAACAGATGGCTTCTGAGCTCTTAGCAGAGGAAGTAGTGGGTTCCCTAGAAACACATTGTGCCAAACTAACCTCATTTTTCTTT
>PISW01008099.1:0-78572 GCA_004023785.1 Mungos mungo
GGCGCCCCTTGACTCCCTTCTTGTAAGGGAATTAGATGTGTCTTCTCATTATCAAGAGATGCACTCGGGCATCTTTTGGGAGGAGTGATGTCCCCGTGTCACTGGCTGTGGCTTGGCGCCGGGGCACACTGTGGGCAGCGGTCTAAGTGCCCAAGGCATTGCCCCACGCCATCGGACACTGGGGCACAGTGTCTCTTGGCTGCCCTTTGACCCACTTTCCAGAATGAGAAGACACGGGGAATTCGAACCCAGCCCACAGCCTGGAGCCGAGCCCAGCTGAGCCCGTCGAGACCTCAGTCAGCCGGGCAAGAAGTAATCCTTAGCCGGGCGGGAGATGGTAGTGTGGACCCGCCGTAGGAAGGGCAGACGTGGCTGGGCGCCGGATTCGTGGCTGGGCGTAGCGTGCAGCCTCACTTTCACTTATCACTTTTACTCCCCTATTTGTTGGGCCCCTGCCCCGGACCGTTAGGGGCACACATCCAATATTCTCTGTTTCCTTAAGTGGGAGAGATTTTCCCCTGTACCTCAGGAAGAAAATTATCAAGGGGACGTGACTCACCTGGCCGGGATGTGGGAGGAGCAGCTGCGCCTGGGTGACTTGGGGCCATGTGGGGTCTGTCCCTGAGAAGCAGGGCTCTCTGCGGTCTCACTGGTCACCCTCCACACGCCAGGGTCTGTCCACACTGCCTGTGGCCGCAGTGGTAAATCTGCTAAGTGTTGAGGTCAGTGTTGAGAACTCACTGGGGCCACACAGCCGAGCCACTTCCTCCGAAGAGATTTTTACTGGTGAGAAATCGAAGGTTTGCTCCCGTCTCCGTGACTCCCGTCACCCTCCCTCCGTCCCGCACTTGGGTAAGAAAGGGCCTTTCTTGTCGCCTGAAAATGGGGACACGTCCACGCCCTGTGCCCATGACGGACGTGAGAACTGTGTGTTCCCTGAGCCCGGAGAGCCCACAGTGAGGCAGGCGAGAGAGACTGAGGAGCGCACCAAGCACGGGCCATGTGACAATCGTGGTGACCGCGGCAGTCCTGGTAGCGAGGAGAGCAGAGAGCCCCAGGGAGCCGGTGTCGGGGGAGGGGGGCTCTCCCCAGGGTGCGCTGACGGCCCAGCTGCCTCCCAGGGCGGCCGGGACGCCCCAGCTGCCTGGGTGGGGACACCACACACGGGCCAAGCGTGTACACACATCCAGTCGAGACACGGAGAGGCGCTCCGCTGGGGTTCTGGGACACGATTTGGGGAAGCACTGTCACAGTGTGAGGCCAAAGAGATGGAGAGAGGGGAGCTCAGGAGCGGAGGGGGGGCGTCCTTCAGGTGGGGAGCAGGGCCAGCGGGGGCCCAGGGGGCTGCGGGAGGGACCTCCCAGCTCGGGGGCAGTGGATCCCTGCCCTGAGGTTGAAAGGACATGCTGTTCCATCATCTGATTGTTCACAGAAGCCGGAATTTGGGGACTTCACATAAAATTTGGGGATTTTTAAAAATGTTAGAGAGAGAGGCAGAGGGGCAGAGAGAGGGGGAGACAGAGAATCCCAGCAGGCTCTGTGCTGCCAACTTGAGCACAAGTTTGATCTTTCGAACAGAGAAATCATGACCGGAGCCAAAGTCAAGAGTCAGATTCTTGACCAACTGAGCCCCCCAGGCGCCCCTAAAATCTACTATTTTTAAACATTTGAGACTGGGTTTCAAAACTGCTCTAAAAGCATTTCTGTACAACGCAACAGCTTGTGACCTCCGCCCTGGGTCACGGGTGTGACCCTAAGGGAAGACACAACCAAACACGCAGACGATGAAAAATGACGGGACATACCGAGTTTGAACATTTTGAGGCAGAAAGTTTGCTGATTTTACAGATTGGGAATCTGCAACTCAAAGATGTTATGTAATTTTCCAAGCTTTACTTGTGAGAAGAACCAAGGCTGATGTGACCCCCTGATTTGGTTTTAGCCCTGGGGGTCTGTCCGTTGTCCAATACAATAGCCACTGACCACACGTGGGCTCTGAGCGCTGACACCTGGCTAGTCCGAGATGAGATGCGTTAATAATTTTATACTGATGTTAAATGATAGTACTTCTGATACATTAAGTTAAAAAACATATCGTTAAAATTAAATTATTAATTCCACCTCTTTCTTCAAGGTTTATTTATGTTGAGAGGGAGAATGAGTTGGGGAGCGGCAGAGAGAGGGGGAGACAGAATCCGAGGCAGCTCCATGCCGCCAACGCAGCGCCCGAAGCAAGGCTCAGGAGCCGCGAGATCATGACCTGAGATGAAATCAGGAGTTGGTCGCTTAACTGACTGTGCCCTCCAGGTGCCCCCCACCTGTTTCTTCTCTTTCTTTTCTTTTCCTTTTTTTTTGTTTGTTTGTTTGTTTATTTACTCTGTTCCACTCTGGCTACTAGAAAATTCTAGATTCCACCTGTGGCTCATATTACATTTCTACTGGACAGACCTGACTCGGCCGTGACTCAAGGACATGACGCCTTCTCACCCTGCCCACAGCCAGACTGCAGGGAGTGGCTGGGCCTGGGCCATCGCCGTCAAGTCCCCACAAGATGTGATGCCCTCCCCTCAGAGCAGAAGGAGAGACACCCTAAGAGGGGGGCCTGAGTTCAGGGACGGGAGGAACAGCAGCACCTCCGAGGAGCACACTGGGCCTGGGGTCCTGCTTCGGGAGCAAATCACGAGAGGAGGACACTCTCCCAACTTTCAGAGCATCGTCAGGAATTCAGACTGAACTGTGGGCCAATCCTACTGAGCACTCATGGACGGGGCCATCTTCCCCCAGAGCAGAACTGGCTGGTCCTGCTGGAGAAGTGGCGGGAAGAAGGCCTTGGGAAGGGAGCCAAGGTCACGGAAAGGAAGCGTCCAAGGCATCGGACTCTCTCCTCTGCCGGCTGCGTCCTCGGGAGTCTGCTCTGCAGGGAAGAGGGTGTTGACATGTGGGCAACGCCGTCCCCTTCCACGGGCCTCCATCTTGTCAAATGCAGGTCTCAAGGACTCACCGTCCCTCGGTGCTGAGCCGAGCACAGAATCTGTCATCCAAACCAGGACACTCTGGGAGTGGGCGTGTCCACCAGGACTCAGTGACAGAAATTAACTGGCCCCCAGCGGACATCAGCCGTCCTGTCCTAGGCGAAGTCTTACGACTTCACGGAAAAGTCCCCCTCTACGCTCCTGCCTTCAGGCTGTCCCTCTTTCTTCCTCAGACAGCCAGGGGCCACCTCCTGTGTCTGCTCCCTGCTTTTCTGACCCCGACAGGACTCCCATCCTGTAACCTCGTGAGGAGGGGACAGTGTCCAGCAGAAGAGCCGCTGGGGCCGAGGGTCAGTGACACCGAGCGTCCTTCCAGGCTGTCACCGCACCCCCCGCCCCGACACGGCAGGGACGCTGGTGTCGTTGGGTCTGCAGAGTCACTCAAGAGCAGGTCGGCTCCAGACATTGCCTGGAAAGAGGCCAGAGGACAACCCGGACGGGACGTGGCTGGAGGGACATCAGCTTCTGACGATGTACGAGAGGTCATGACCGCAAGCGTGGCCTACGCACTAGCACCCCGGGATGCATCTCTGCGTGTGGCGTCTCTGCCACGGGCCCTGTCCTCGCCTTCCAGACCGCTGCTGCTGCGAACGCAGGGAGAACAGACTCATCACCAGCAGTCGGAAGGGCTGCCTCGCTAACCTCACACAAGCCGGGCAATTGCCACTGTGTTCATTTTAAGCATGTAAATTAGGGTTATTTTGGTCAGCAGTGCAAGAACCAATGAGATCATTCCATCAAAATGTAAGTATATATATTTGTATACAAATGTGTGTATACATAAATGTATATGGTAGGCATGCCGCACTTTGTCACAGAGCAAAGCACCAGGAAGGCTGTCGGACTCCCGGAAAAGACAAGACCCAGAAACCGAAAGTGCTGTCTGGGTTCTCTGTCTCTCCTCTGGGGGCCTCTCGGTTTCATACGTTTTAGAGAATCTCTGTCGAAGGGCTTCTTCTCCTGCTCCAACCCACCCGCCCTCCTGGGACGACTTACTGCAGGTCCAGGTGCCCGGAGAAATGAACGCTCCTTCGACAAGGGCCCCCGGAAGGGCTGGTCCATCCAGCTCCCGACGAACTTGTACTCCTGATACCAATGCCCTTTGTTGTTCAGAAATGCTCCTTAGTATTTACCCCAAGGAGTGAGAACGTGTCCACACCCATGTCCACACATGCGTGTCTGTGTAAGCAGCTTTGTTCACGGGTTCCCAAACTTGGAAGCAACCAGATGTCCTTCTGTAGGTGGACGGATTAACTGTGTCCATCCAGACAACGGAATGTTGCTCGGGGCTAAGAAGAAATGAGCCACCAAGCCATGAGAAGACATGGAGGGAACTGAAATGCGTCTCACTAAGTGAAGGAAGCCAGTCTGAGGAGGCTCCATACGGTGGGATTCCCATTCTATGACTTTCTGGGAAAGGCAGGATGACGGAGGCCGTGAGGGGATCAGTAGCTGCCTGAAGCTGGTGGAGTGGAGGTGAAAAGGCGCGTAGAGGGTTTTCAGGGAGATAAACTTACTCTGGGTGACATTATAATGGTGGATGCGTGTTTGTAAGTTTGCCCAAACCCACAGAACAGCCACAGAGTGTGGGTGGTAGCGATGTGTCAGAGGCGTGTGACGGTAACACACGTGCCCTGTGAGGAGGGACATGTGTCACAGAGGAGGCCATGCTGGTGTCAGGGCAGCAGGTGTGTGGGGACTCACCGTATCTTCCTCTTGATCTTGCTGGGAACACAAAACTGCTCTTAAAAAAATAATAGAGCCCTAATGTGCCTGGGGGCTCAGTCGGTTAAACGTCCCACTTCAGTTAGGGCGTGATCTCATGGTTCGTGAGTTCAAGCCCCGCATCGGGCTCTGTGCTGACAGCTCAGGGCCTGGAGCCTGCTTCTCATTCTGTGTCTCCCTGTCTCTCTGCAAGCTCTCCCAACGGCCCTGATGGGAAGCTGTCCCGTTCGTCCAGAGAACTGGCCAGGGGCCAGTAGCTGTTGCCTGAGGGCGATTTCAGGGCATGGCCCCTGCTGCTGGGGACCCGGCCCCTGCTGCTGGGGACCCGGCCCCTGCCGGCTGCCCCAGGCTGGGGGTAGGTGTGTGTCGTGATCGGACCCAGACAGAGGGTGGCCTTTTGGGAACAAGGCACGTGGCAGCTTGCAAGCCCTGAGCCACCCACCCAGGGGACGGTGTTCTGAAGGCAGAGCGGTGGGAGAGTGGTCGCCTGCCCGGGGGGGCCAGAGGGTGGCCCGCAGTGTGTGCTGCTAAGACAGGTCAGGAAGCCCTGTTCACTGGTGAGCCCGGGGCCCTGCCAGGTGCAAGTCCAAGGGGCGTTGACTGTCACAGGCTTGTAACTGCTGCCTCAGGGGACCCCTCTCTACGGAGTCTGCACAAGTGGCTATGGTTGGCCACCTGCCCCACAGGCCTGCAAGGCCCTGTCTGCCCCAGGCCAGATGAAGAGGAGCCACTGGGCATGTGTGGGCCAGGAAGCGCAGGGCTCCTGAGGATCTGGACCTTGGCAAGGGCCGGAGGGCTCAGGTCGCAGGAGGGTCTCTTGGAGAGAAGGTGTGAGCCAGCAGACAGCCCCTGACCTACGCAACCAATACGCCCCCTGAAGGCAGAGCTCAGGGTGGGCCGACTGCCTCGCCAGGGCCAGGCAGGGGCGCTGGCCAGTGTGTCCTCATCTAAGAGGCACAAGGGAGAGACCAGCTGGGTGTCCGGGAGGGCGCAGCACAGTCTGGGTGCTGGCAGCCACCATCACACACGCATCTCTTCGGCCCCTGATGCGCTAGTACACCTGTGCCCGCTGGGGACATGGAGGTGCGTCTTCCCCGACGGTGCCAGTGGGCTGGCGCCAGCTCCTCCAAATTCTCCCCTTCGATGACCTCGCTCTTGCTTCCCAGTGAGGTTCATCCCGCCTCTTCCAAGAGCTGTCACTTGGATCTGATTGGTTCTCAGGGGACTCAACCAGAATGAAAACAAACGAAATTCTAATGCAGAAACTAAGGGGAATTCAGAGTTCCTTTTGGGAAATTCCAACCCTTTCTGCTCTACCTTGGATAGCATGGCTCTGCAGTGACTGGAAGCAGACCGCTCTCGCTTGCCAGGACTGCGGGGCGAAGGGAACAGGGTACTGGTCTGTGGGGGAATCAGGAAGCCCTCGTCCGATAAAGGGAGCTGCGCAGAAAAGGGCAAACTGTGAGTGAACAGGTTAGGTCCCCAAATGTGTGATCAGACCTTTTCTCCTCTGCTACGGACCAGGCAGTTCCCTGTTCCCACGCCAGGGAAGGGGCCGGAGGACAGGGCTCGATAATGCACGTGGTCCCACCTGCTGGCGGGGTCTCCGCTGCCCCAAAGGCCGTCGCAGAGACGCTGAGGCACCTGCTTCGCGGTGGCCGAGGAAAGCACCTCACACAGGAGCCAGCGGCCGGGGCCGCGAGACGACTTTATTAGGCAGCGCAAAGGCAGGCACGTTGCAGGTGCTCAGAGTCTCAGACTCGAGTTTTAGAACCAAGTCCTGGTTCTCTCCTTGCAGCCTCGTGCCCGCCTGGACAAGCAGATTCCATCGAGAGACCGGCGTGAGGCACGACTCTGGGCCCTTCCCTCCTTCGGGCCACAGCCGGGCAGCCGGCACCTTTCCTCGGGTCCGTGAGGACGCTCCACACACCACAGTCGCGTTGGCTGGCTGTTTTGGGGGTCGACAGAGCCGTTTTCTTACAGCCGTTCGAGGGTGCGACCTGGTTTCCAGGTACCATGAAAGCATCTAGAATGACAGGCTGCTGCTCTGCTGCTGAAAGAGCAGACGTGCCACCACCGAGGGGCGGTGGCTCGTGGTGGTCGCCCAAAGCGTGAGAGGAAGAGTTCGGAAGGCGCCAGGCTGTCCCCCTGGGTTTCCGTGTGCCTGTCTAGCTCCCTTCACGTTCTTTACAGGCACAGAGATGGGGCCAGGCGAGGGCCTGTGCTGGGCAGAGCGCCAGGCAGGGGGAGCAGAGGCAGGACAGGCTGAGGGGGTGGGGGCCCGCCGTGTGGGCAGGAGGATGCCGGCCTGCCTTCCCTGGCGGAGGCTTGGCTCTGGAGCGAGGTGTGGGCAGGCAGACCAGACTCTTTCCGGGGGCAGAGTGGGGAGCTCAGGCCAGGCCAATCGGGGCCCAGGAGAGGTGAGGACGCTGGGGGCCTGCGGGTCAGCATCAAGCAGGCCAGGCTACTGCTCTGCAGAGAGAAGAAGAATGAGCAGTAAGAGGGGGGGCACATCCGGAAGGATGGCCTCGGGCGAGCTCTAAGGGGCTCGGAGAGCAGAGCGGGTCCCGGATCGGACAGAGAGCCGCTAGCGGCCTGTCGCACCCTCGTCAGCCCCGTCGGCCCTTTCCTGGCCCCACGGCCGGGGTTCCCCCCAAGCAGCTGCCTCCCCCCACTGCTTCACACCCCAGGGGCTGCGCCCCGGTGTTTCCGGCTTCCTCCTTTCTCCTCCAAAGACGCCCACCCCGCAGGCTGTGTCAGAAGAGGGTCTCCTGGGCCTTGCCGAAGAGCCCCTCCCCCAGCCCCATTCCCAAGCCGGCACCTCAAATCGGGAATCACACCAGGTAGAAGGGCGGGACCATCATCTGGGAGAATGACCCCTGAGATCAGAGTCAGGACCGGCCACTTCCGTTCTGCCCTATCCTTTCCAAGCAATTTTATGATTTTGGAAAGTTGTTTGTTCTCTCTGACTCTCACTCTCTTCATGTGTAAGCTAAGCGTGTTGATCCAGCCTTTTGTATTTTTATTTTTTACTTTTTAAAAATTTTTAAATGTTTCTTTATTTTTGAATGACAGAGAGCAAGAAAGAGACAGAGCATGATCAGGGGAGGGGCAGAGAGAGGGAGACACAGAATCTGAAGCAGCTCCAGGCTCTGAGCTGTCAGCACAGAGCCCGACGTGGGGCTCGAACCCACGAACCATGAGATCATGACTGAACCAAACTAAGACGCTTAATGGACTGAGCCCCCCGGGTGCCCCCATCCAGGCTTTTTTAAAACCTCTCTTGCTCTCACATCAATAAGTAGGCGGTTTGGGGTTATCATGGATCAGTATCATTATTGTTTCTATTTCCTGCTAGAACACCTCACTCGTGTCCCCGGAAGAAAGCTCGAAGTCACTGAGTGGCGTGGGAGCATGGGGCTCACCCCCAGAGGGAGCCCCCTGCCCGCCCCTCTCCCCATGCCAACCCATCCACCCCAGAACTGACCTTTGCAGACCACGGCCACGTCCTCTCGGTGGTCACAGTCATGGTAGCCCCACACCCTGTGTGGGCACTGCTCCAGGGACTGCTCGCTCCCCGAGCACTTGACCTCGTCCAGCCAGATGCGGCCGTGCCCACGGCCAAACCTTCTCCGGACGGGCAGAGAGACGGGCTCCCTGCAGCCCAGCTGCCTGCACACCACCTGGTCCGCCGCCTGTCTCCAGCTGTCGTCGCAGACGGAGCCCCACTCGCCCTTGTGCAGCACCTCCAGCCTTCCGGCGCAGCGACTTTCCCCTCCTACCAGCCGCAGGTCAAAGGGGTCTGCAGGAGCAGCAGGCAGAGCGGGGTGGGGGCGGCAGGGATGCGGTCAGGGGTGCTGAGCCGGCGTTCCCACCCCATCAGCACGGAGTCTCTCCACCCAGGCTCTGTGCACACCTCCCCTCCCGTGGGCCTGGCCTTGGGCCCCCGGGTCCCTTTCCTTAACTAGGACTTTCCACCTCCCCCTCGAGTTCATAAAAATGCATTGTTAACAGAGGCACCTGGGTGGCTCAGTCAGTTAAGCATCCGACTTTGACTCAGGTCGGGATCTCAAAGTCCGTGAGTTTGAGCCCCGCATTGGACTTGCTGCTGTCAGCTCAGGGCCTCCATTGGATTCTGTGTCACCTTCTCTCTCTGCCCCTCCCCCACTTTCACTGTGTCTTTCTCTCTCAGGAATAAACTTTTTAAAAAACTTTAAAAAATCTGATGTTAATAAATGACTTTCTACTACTTTCTAAAACTTGAAGAGTTCAACAAAAATGGAATGGTGTGCCTTGTTCCTATTATATAGGATTCAATATAATAATAGTTCATATTAATACAGTGCTTAATATGGCTTAGAGCCCTTCCATATGCCAGGATGTGTATTATTGTCTCCATTTTAATTTTTCTGATGTTTTATTTATTTTTGAGGGAGAGAGAGACAAACAGGGAAGGGGCAGAGAGAGAAGGAGACACAGAATCTGAAGCAGGATCCAGGCTCCGAGCTGTCAACACAGAGCCCTACCCGAGGCTCGAACTCACAAGCCATGAGATCATGACCTGAGCCACAGCCGTACGATTAACCGATGGAGCCACCCAGGTGCCCCAATTGTCTCCATCTAAAAAACAAGAGAATTGATGGGCCGCCCAATGAAGTAACTCCGTCACTGTCATCTGCTGGGTGACTGCTTCTCTGTGGACATTGGTGAAAGTGAATCCCATTGACCTAAATTCATGACTGACTGACTCTGTGCTCATGGCATTACCTTCACATTCGACCCACGTGTCCTCACTGTGGGTACAGTTGTGATCCCAAACCTCAGAATGGCAGTCCTCAAGGCTTACTTCCTGTCCCGAGCATAACGCCTTCCTCAGCCAGATGTCCCCTTGGCCCTGGGTCATTTGGTTGCAGCATTTCCGGGTCAGGATGGCCTGTCCACACCCCAGCTGCCGGCACACGACCTTGGTGGCGGCAAAGCTCCAGCCTGCTTTGCACACAGAGCTCCAGTCTCCTCTGAACTTCACCTCCACTCGGCCCTGGCAGAGCGTGGGGCCACCAGCCAGCCGCACGGTCTCCGGGACTGTGGGGGAGAAAGGAGCAGGTGTCTGCTCACCCAAGAACACGGTCCTCCCGGAATAAAGCCCCACAGACACATCCCTCTGCTCTTGGCACTAGAGGGCTCGGTGTCGCCTCCTGGGTATTTGTGGGAAGGACGGGCAAGAGAATCGATGGACTGAATGTCATTTTTCAGTTCCAAGTGAATTAATTACTTCTGTAACATTTTTAGTTTTTCAGATTATGTTCACATTCATATTCTCATTTGTTCCTCGTAAGAGGCAAGCAGAGACATTGCACAGATTTTTAAAAAAATAAATGCGGTGGACTCCTTGAGAACTGGAAGAGCATGAATCATACTTTGCTTTCTTTCTTCGCTTTAGTTTTGAGAGAGAAAGAGAGAGAGCGTGAGCAGGGGAGGGGCAGAAAGAGACAGAGACACAGAATCAGAAGCAGGTTCCAGGCTCCCAGCTATGTGTCAGCACAGAGCCTGACGCGGGGTTCAAAGCCACGGACTGTGAGATCATGACCTGAACCGAAGTTGGACTCTTAACCAACTGAGCCACCCAGGTGCCCCCATACTTCGTGGGGTTTTTTTAGTACCAAAACCCGGGAAGCACACACACTTCACCAGCTCTTTTCTTCCCCATACCTCCCTCAAGTTCCAGATACAAGTTACACTTTTCACCCAACATTTAGTGGTGGATGGATCTGTGTGTATTCGTGTGTGTGTGTGTGTGTGTGTGTGCGTGCGCTCACGCGAGGAGAGAAGCGGCCTTTCATGTAGAGTGAAACTAAGGTGAACGCATGACTTCAACCAAAGAGCACGAACAATACTAAGTGTGGGCAGTGTCCACCCGCAGGGCCCACCAGCAAGACGAGGGGAGACGTGAAGGGGGAGGAGCCAGCTGGCCATAAGTCGAGTCCACGGTGGGGGTTGAGACAGGGGAAGGGGCCGAGGGGTTGCGGTACTCACGCTTGCACACAGCTCCTGCATCCTCATCATGGAGGCAGTTGAAAACATCGTCTTCCGCTTCACACTGAGACAGGCTCTCCTCCGTCCCATTGCATCCGACCATTTGGAGGAGGACTTTTTGCTCCTTTGGTGTCACTGGTCCGAATAGAGTGCCCATGATTGTCATCTTGGCAGGTCCGCAACCCAGCTCTCGGCACAGCACGGTCACGTCGTTCATGTCCCAGCCGTCATCACACACGGTGCCCCACTGGCCGCCATACTGCACCTCCACACGCCCTTTGCAGCGGTGATCACCCCCCACCAGCCGCACTCCGGACAAAGACCCTGCAAAGGAACGGGAGCTTGGCTGGGCACCTCGGAAACCTTCCATCACTACAGAGGAGCATTTGTAAAGCTGGGGGCGGGGAAAGGGAAAGGGTGGGGGGGGGCGCTTCAGGACCTCATCCCTGAGCTCCAATTCAGCTCCACTGTGAATTTACCCTGCCAAGAAACTCCGCTGCAGAGACACCTGCAAATCCATGCCCACGCGGCCAGATGATGGAAGCCCAGGTCAGAACACACAGGTAGAGGTGCTCTCTGTTGCATTCTCTCTTCCTGACCCTGTCTCTCCCCATGGCCACCAGATGAGGCAGGCTGTTTAGATATAATTTGGGCTGAACGCGCTGACTGTCTCTCTCCAAATATCAACCATTTCCCCTACCTCGCTGCTCCCCACGACACCATCCCGTGTCCGAGAACGCAGCTCAGAGGAATGCAGAGAGCAGCAGGCAAAGGGCCAGCGCCTTTGCACACCTGAGCCTCAATCATTAGTCCAGAGGGTTCCAGCAGCCACGGTAGGAGACAGCCTCCCCAGAGCCTCCAGATAATTTCTGAGGAATCCAGGACCTGTTTCAGCTTCCTGGCTACAGCTCTGAGGGGGGAAAAAACCAACTGAAATCCTCTGCCTCATTCAGTATGACATAGACGTAGAGTGGAGATGGCTGTGGGGACAGCAGAGAAGAGCGAATCCGCACCACACTTTCACTGAGCACCTACTACGTTCCAGGTATTGATTCGTGAACTCAAAAAACAGTGACGTACAAGACAGTCCACACCGCTGCCCTCAAGGAGATTGTATTTAAGAGATCTGAGGCAACCCCAGCAGGTCTCCCGCAGCGCCTGAGTGACAGCGGGACACAGAAGAGTCCAGTCGGCCACGCCTCCACAGGGTGGGGCACTTGACCTAGACAGGTCTCTGGCACCTGCAGGACCACACATGCCTGCTGGTCTGTGACCTACTGGGATGCCAGCAGTGTCACCTGTGACCACGCGGGACACGTGGGTGACTCGCACCTGCAGGAATGGAACATGACCCTGAAGGAGATCTCCCACCACCCTCTACACCTGCAACCAACCCCAGAAGTGGCTGCGTGAGAAGGTGCTGACATGGCTGGTATTGGAGGTTGACTTTTGGTTTGTTCATTTGATTTTGTGTCTCCCTTTCCTTCCATGTGTCTTTTGAGGGAAGCAGGATGAGGAACAAAGGCTAGAGCCAGAAATTAAAATGTACCTATGAAAAACTAAGAAAGGTTTCCCATTCGTGCACACCTAAATTCACAGTCTATCAATATAACTGAGGAGGAGTCACCCGGAAATAGTATTTCACTGCAAGAGCAGCGTTTAGACGGACATTACTGCATCCCGCAGGAAACACTAGCTGCACAGTTATCCGATTTTTGAATTGTAAAATTCTGGCTCTCAGTGAGTTTTCTTTCCCATGGAAAGGAGGATTAGAACACCTCCTAGGAAAGAAAGAAAAAGCAATCATGGTCAAGAGACTCAACAGAGAGGAGATCTGGAAGCCAGAGAGAAGGGGGGGCAAGTGGGGCAGCTGCATCCCAGGCAGGGTCCCCAGCCTGCTGAGTTGGCTGATGGCCCCAGAGCGGAGCCCGGGGTAGAGGAGGAGCGTCCTGGACCGTGGACTGTAGTTCAGTGGTCCCTGTGCCAGCAGTGAGGACAGCCCTGACGCCACAGGAAAAAGCCCAGGTAATCTGAGTGTCGGGCTGAGAACCCCAGGTGGCACTCCCGAAGGAATCGAACTTCGTCCTGTAGGTGTGGGACCCCCACGTCCACAGCAGGGTTTGCGGCTGGCTGCCCCGCTCTGGTAGAGCCTCTATCGTCAAGAGAAAGAAGACCGACGGGGTAACACCTAAGGAGCAGAGAGCCCACGACCACGCCCCTGGGGGCGGAGCATCACAGTCTTCCTCTCCACAGACCCACTCTCCATGCAGCGTGTGTGTTGCCCAAGGGCCCCTCACCCAAGTGGCCGGTGGAGGCGGAAATCCAGCCCGCCTGCCACTGGTCAAGCCACATGCCACACACAAGTAGACACATTTCTAGTTCCAAGGTGCCACGCAGGCTGACGCAGGGTCCTGGAATGGCGGAGCCCAGTAGGGC
This sequence comes from Mungos mungo, assembly GCA_004023785.1. Lineage (NCBI taxonomy): Eukaryota > Metazoa > Chordata > Mammalia > Carnivora > Herpestidae > Mungos > Mungos mungo. Next base: position 13,227 of record PISW01008099.1, read on the forward strand.
GAGAGGAAGCTTCTCACCCAGTGCCCACAAGGGGGTGAGGTGACGCCCGAGCCCCAAGCAAAGCCATCTGCTGCTTGGAGGTGCCCAAGAGCCTCGGGCCACAGAAGCCAAGTGGAAGGGAATCCCCTTCGGGAAATGCCCCCCAAGTCCCTTCCAGGTTCTGGAGGTAGAGCCCGCCCACATGAGACTGAGTGGGGGGACTGAGACCCTGGGAGGGAAGTGTGCTGGGGCTGGGTTGAGTAGAGCCTCTCTTCATGCCCACAGGAAGCTTCACGGTTTCCTTCCCCGGGGCTTGAAGGCCTCCCGCTCAAGGACCCCCAAAATATCTTACCTAAAATGCCGGGTCTGATGCAAATGGCTGAGGAGACAAGAAAGAAGTGAGTGAGATCATATAGTCCATTTCCAAGGCTTTGTTCAAAGAACACAACTCTCTAGAGAATTTCTGCCAGACTTTGTGGGGTGGCTAAAGTGTGGGTGCAGAACCCCCCAAGGCAGTCCCGTGGGGACGTCCTCCCGCAAGGTCACAAGACACGGGCTGGGAACCACAAAGACGAATTCTAGCATAGTTCATGATGCTCCCTGTATGTGTGACGTTGGCCCTGCCCCAGAGGCAGTGGGTGTGCAGCCTCTGGGCTCCCCAGGAAGCCATGTCACAGGCCACCGGAATGGGGTCTGGTGCAGAAGGCAGTGACCCCACCACGGCGGCTCAGAGCAGGGCAAGTGGGAGGAGTCGTCCATGTTCACTGGCGCTGCGTTCGGATCACAGCCAACCTGCTCTTTCTGTAAAGGTCCAGATGGTCAATAATTTGGGCTTTGTAGCCACATGGTCTCTGTCACACTGCCCAACTCTGTCACTGAAGCATGACAGCCACCATGTCTGTGAGCACAGACGAGCACGGTCATGCTGCAACCAACCTTTGCTTATAGACACTGAAATTTAGATTTCTGTGCACAAAATACCCTTCTTCTTGTGACTTTTCCCCACCGTTTAAAAATGTAAACACCAACCTTAGCTTCGAGGCTGTAGTTTGCTGGCCTCTGATCCACAGGTCAGAAAGCAGCTCTATATTTGGTTCCAAACCCCCAGCCTCAAGCACCAGCATGTCTTGGGACATCATAGTTTCTTCCTACAGGACCTCTGGGTGGCCGGGCTCCTCCATGCATTAGGCTCCCTTCTAATGCTGCCGAGAGTCCTGAACCCCATGCCCACCTGGGGTCTCTGAGTGGTCCCCAAGGCCCTAGGCATTCTGAACTGCAGAACAGTTTTGCCCCCCAACCCCGGCCTCTTGTGGGATATTCATGAAGGAGCTAATATCTTTGGTCTAGAGCCTTTCAGGAAGATCCAAGAATTTCAGTGGCTTGTTCTGGAATATTTTCCAAATTAATTTCTTAGCAACCCTAAGCCCGTAATCTTCAGGATGTGGCCGCTTGTCTGCAGGTGCCTAAAACTCCAGGTTCTGGGGCGCCTGGGTGGCTCAGTCGGTCCGACTTCAGCTCAGGTCATGATCTCACGGGTCATGGGTTCGAGCCCAGTGTTGGGCTCCGTGCTGACAACTCAGAGCCTGGAGCCTGCTTCAGATTCTGTGTCTCCCCCCTCCCTCCTCCTCTCCGATCATGATCTCTCTTTCTCTTTCTCTCAAAAATGAACATTAAAAAAAATTTTTTTAAACCTCCAGGTTCTGTCACACATAACCCTCCACATCTCCAGTAAAGAGCACAAAGCACGTGCACACGAAGAGGAAACTGCGTGTGTCGACCGTGACGTGCAGGTGTGAGAGCGGCAGAGCCCTGGGGCAGACCGTGGGGGCCCAGGCCCGGGACGCTTCGCCAAGGAGGCGGGCCCGAAGGAAAGTGGGAGGAGGGGCATAGGACGCGCGTGAAGGGCAGGGCCAGCCGGCCGGTGGTAAGGGGACATGCTGGTGCTCAAGATTGCGGCCAGCACCCTGCAGACGGCACATAAATGTCCGGCTGAGAGCCCAGCGCAGGCTCTAGTGAGGCATCAGGACATCGAGACAGTAAAAACGTGGATGTGACGGGGATGCCTGGAGGCTCAGTCGGCTGGGCTTTCCCACTCATGATTTCAGCTCAGGTCATGATCTCGCCGTTTGGGAGTTCAAGCCCTGCATCGGGGTGGAGCTGCTTGAGATTCTCTCTCTCTCTCTCTCTCTCTCTCTCTCTCTCTCTCTCTCTCTCAAAATAAATAAATGACTGAAAACTGGGCATGATTAACTAAGGAAGGGAGCGAGTACACCTTGTTGGATGCCTCAAGCTCATTATCTCATGAAAAGTCTTCCACGGGCCTCTAAAGAGCATAACATTCTCTTCATTTCCTAGATGAAAACAGGATTCCAGAGAGACGGGGTAACTGAACAATTCAGACAGCTAAGAAATCAAAGAACGAAAATTGAAACTCGGGTCCCTTTGACTCCAAAACCCCGTTTACCATAAATTCATCTGGATGGTAAGAAACTGGGGAAAACTGCATAAGACACTTTCTGGAGGAAACTGGACAGCAGGGCCGTGGAAGGGGTTTGTCCTGTGGATCTACTTCTTTTTCTTCCTCCACCTGCTGCTGCTCACGGTTCACTCACCTTTTTTAAAAAGAGCACCTTTGTGCCCCTCTGCATCAGCACTCCTGTGTCCCTTGGGCAAATTCCTAGCAGTGCTATTGCTGGGTCCTGAGAGACTCTTGAATACTGAGCACAAACTGAGGGCTGATGGGGGAGGGGGAGAGGGGAAGGGGGTGACGGGCAGGGAGGAGGGCCCTTGTGGGGATGAGCACTGGGTGTTCTATGGAAACCAACTTGACAATAAACTATATTTAAAAAGCAAAAATATCTCAGTGTGGTTTTGATTTGAATTTCCCTGATGATGAGTGACACTGAGCATCGTTTCATGTGCCTGTTGGCCATTGGGATGTCCTCTTTGGGGAAGTGTTTATTCAGGTCTTCTGCCCATTTCTTCACTGGGTTATTCATTTTTTTGTGTATGGAGTTTAGTGAGCTCTTTGTAGATTTTGGATACTAGCCCTTTATCTGATATGCCATTTGCCACTATCTTTTTCCATTCTGTTGGTTGCCTATTAGTTTTCTTGATTGTCTCCTTTGCCTTGCAGAAGCTTTTTATCTTGAGGAGGTCCCAGTAGAACCACACTGAGATACCACCTCACGCCTGTCAGAGTCGCTAAAATGAACAAATCAAAAGACTATAGGTGCTGGCAAGGGTGTGGAGAGATGGTCACCCTCCTACACTGTTGGTGGGCATGTAAACTGGTGCAGCCGCTCTGGAAAACAGTGTGGAGGTTCCTCAAAAAAACTATCCATAGAACTCCCCTATGACCCAGCAATAGCACTGCTAGGGATTTACCCAGGGGATACAGGAGTGCTGATGCATAGGGGCACATGTATCCCAATGTTCATAGCGGCACTTTCTACAATAGCCAAATCATGGAAAGAGCCTAAATGTCCATCACCTGATGAATGGATCAAGAAGATGTGGTATATATACACAATGGAGTACTGTATGGCAATGAGAAAGAATGAAATCTGGCCATTTGTAGCAAAGTGGATGGACCTTGAGGGTGTCATGCTAAGCGAAATAAGTCAGGCAGAGAAGGACAGATACCATATGTTTGCATTCATAGGTCTAACAGGAGAGACCTGGCAGGGGACCATGGGGAGAGGAAGGGGGAAAGAGAGTGGGGAAGAGTGAGGGACACAGATCAAGGGAGACTTCTGAATACTGAAAATGAACCATGGACTGAAGGGGAGGGGGAGGGAGGGACGGGGGTGATGGTCATGGTGGGGGCACTTGTGGGGAGAAGCACTGGGTGTTATATGGAAACCAATTTGACAATAAACTATTATTTAAAAAAAGTAAAAATAAAAAAAGAGTACATTTAGGGAAATTAATGTAAAAGGGGAGATGGGAGAGACTATTACGAATTTGTCAGGGCAAATAGAAAGAAATAGAAAAAAAAGTCTGGGGCTCATAGGGGATGATAAACTGGGTGTGGACTAAGCGGCTTTGGGCTCAGAGCTTCGCCAGACACAGAAAGGGCAGGAGAGCAGGAGAAGCTGCCCCTTGAAAGGGAGTGGGACCGGCTGGATGGGGGGGCGCGATCTCTTGATCGCGGTTCCGGGGGTCTGAAGCCGTGGCCAGCAGCCCCCCAGATACTCACCAAGGACCAGGGAGAGGAGCAGAGCCATGGGCCGGGCCGCGGGAGGGGCTGAGCTGGGATCCGAGGCTGGGGGAGGCCCCAGGGCAGCGACGGTCCGCTCTGGCCACAGAGCGCCCCACGACGGAGGTTGAGGTCCTGTCTGCAGCAGGACCGGTTTCAGAGGACCAGAAGCCAATGGGCTCAGGGGGCGGAGCTGGAGGAGCTGGCCTTGCTGAGCTCAGCGGATCCCGGAGGAAGGGAGGAGGCCAGAATTGGCAGAGATGGCGAAAACAGAAGGAAACTACAGAACCCCCGAGCTGCCCTGACTTGGTTCTGCTGTAACCTCAGCTCCGTCCTCCTCTGTGCCAGGCCCTTCCCGGCGTACACAGCTCCCCAAGGGAAGGTGGGGACCAAGAATGGGGCCATTTCACCTTCTAAGATCAGGCAACCCTTGGCCTCCATGTGGGGTTCGTGGGGCCAATAGACCGACTTGGATTCCTTCACCAAGATGGAGGCCCAAGAGAGTAGAGAAGGAGACTACAGAGCAAGTCCAGGCGTGCCCTTGGAGGTACCATGACCCAGAGTCAAGGCGTCGATCTCTGCATTGAAGGCCTCTTTTCCTTCAAACCAGCTTTTCCAGCACGAAGCAGAGGGCTTGGGACACGGATCTGCTCTTCTTCCGCGCTCGTCCTGGTTGATGCCCATCTTTGGAAGCTGAGCAGAGAGAGGTAATGCAATCAAGTCATTCCTAGGACCGGGATGTGAGGATGTGATAGACAACAGTTGAGTGGCGAGACCCCCACTCTTCCCAGCCCCCCCCCCCACCTCCCTGTCACACACAGCTGTGCATGCAGCTACTCAATGCCTGACTACGGAGCGCTCGGCCACCCAGGCCAGCGCCCCTCTTGTTCCACAAGGAAACACCTACGCTTCTCTGTGGGGTTCAGGTCACCCTGCGCAAGGCTCGGTTCGCTACGGGCTTCCCTTTCTGACCCTGCATTTCTTCGCCTAGTGGTCACCGTGTGCGGTAAAGAGTTCTGGGCAGCATGAGAGCCGCGTGACCGGGATGGAGCGGGGCAGACACCCCTGGAGGACACGGCTCCGCAGCTGTGACAGTTGACGGAGTGAAGCGAACGACACTCTGGGAGCAAGCGGAGGACGTGTCACTTCCACTTGGGGCTAATGAGGGACTTCACGGAGGTGATGACTCTTGAGCAGGAGCTGAGGGCCAAGTGGGCTGGAGAACGGGCGGGAACGGCTGCGCTCTGCACGTGCGGACAGAACAGCCACGCACCCGAGCCACGCGGGCTGGTCGGGAAGGGCTGGGTCTCGGCCCGCTTGGTGGGCAGGTGCCGGGGAAACGGCGTTGACGGGTGCGTGTAGTCCATTACAAACGGACCCGTAAATGCTAATCACTCCCTCCCTCACTCTCCAAACGACGCCATAGCAGACCCAGAATGCAGCATCAGCTTTCCCGTCGATGGCTCTCCGTCAGGCTGTGACGGGGATCCCAGGTCTTGTGCACCCACCTTCACATTCAGGAGGCGCACCTGCCCCACCGAGTGTATATGGGGGGAAGGAAAGCCCTGCTGTGGCCCATGAGCCCACCGACCAGCAGAGGCTCAGGGGTCTGGGTGCAGAGATATTTCTCCCCCATCTTGTGGGACACTGGGTGAAAGAAAAGAGGAAAAATTAAGACAAAAGCTTTCTTGCCAATTTAATAGTTCACTAGCAGAGTCAGGAAGGTGAAGAGAGGAAAGGAAGGCCATCAGGGAGCCACCATGTGATGTGACACATGTGGCACTCGTGTTCTGACTGCAGCAGCGGGGGCAGCGGGAAGTGTGGCCCGAGGGAGACTCCCACAGAGACACCAGTCCAGGAGGAGCCGGCGAGGGCTGTTGAGCAAGGGGAGGGCTACGAGAGAGAATTAATCATAGAATCTATAAGGCTTTGTTCTTTGAATGTTGGTGGTTTAAAATGATTCTCAGATTTCTGGAAGGGAAAACTGTGATGGAGGGTGAAAACACCGATAAATGTCAGCACCTGTCAGTGGAGAGTGGGGGGCGGCGCTCAGTCACAGTCAGTGTCTTGGGTGTGTCATGGGGTATATGTCGCCTCTAGGGAGTCAGAGAGACTGGACTGGACAGGGACCCCTGAGAAGTGGTCACAGCTGAAACTATCACGGAGAGGAAGGAGACCCGAATGAGGGTGCGCAGTGGGACTCTTCAGCACATGGCTGGACACCCACATCTGTGAGGGGCACCCTGTGCCCGGCCGTGAGGCCTTCTCTACAGTCAGAGGGTCGGGGTGAGGGCATGGGCCTAACAGATCCAGACTTGGAGGCTGCTCAGGAAAGCATGCTGGGAAGTGGCCTCGCCAAGGTTCAGGCCAAGACAGCAACCCCCAAGTGGCTCACAAGATGTACAGGAGGTCAGGAAATGGGCTGAGAAAAAGTGAAATCAAAAATGAGCTGTGGAAAAAGAGATGTCTCTGGGGAAGGGCAGGGAAGGCCAGCATTGGGAGGTCCACAGGATGGGAAGGGGCACTGGAGACCTGAGTGCGGTGTTTAGGGTCTTAGAGGAGAAGCAGACCAGGCAATGATGAGACCTGAGCCAACGGACTCAGTGGGAGCAAAGGTGGGCGTTTCAGAGGCTGGAATTTAGGAGATTGAGGAAAGGCTGTAGTAAGAAGCTCATTGGGATGGGGAGGACGGGCTGGGGTGCAGGGGGTGAGGAGGCCCAAAGCTTTGTGGACGTAGATCATTGTCTGGGGGAAATCCGTCCATGACACACCTCAGAGCACAGAAGACACTGTCCAGAGAATGCTATCGGCGGTGAGCTGCCTACTCTGCTGGTTTAGCGTCAAGGTGAAGCCCCTTCTACATGTAACGCGTGTGCCGATTATTAGTGTCTGTGTGAGAGCAGGAAGCCCCTGCCTCGCTCCTCCTCGTATGCCCAGAGTTTGACGTGCAGTAAATGATTGCCAACTCTGTGACTGAACGAGAATGACTGTATTGGCAGCCAGCAAACGTCACGGAACCTTCAGAACCATCAGGAATGTCCTTCCTATTACGTCCACACCGCCTTGTATGGGCTGGGGATAGAGGCCATGGGGTCTCCTGGAGGAAAACTGGCAGGACGTAAGTATTCTGTCCACGTGGGGTTTGCGTGATCAAAGGAAGATCTGAGGCGCTAACAGGGCACTGAGTCTACAGGAATCCACCGCCGTAATGACAGATGGGTTATTTTTCCAGGAGGTCCATCCCACTCAGTCTTTGGAGGACAAGGCTTTCACCTGCACCTGTCTTACTAGGTCTGGCTTCAGGACAGGTGGGACAGAGGCCAAGGTGAGGGTCACAGGGGTGTGGTTTCTGGGAGGAGAAGGTAAGGACTGGCATTCTGAGATGGTTGTCAAAATGACTAGGGTTCTCTTGGGCTGAATTTCTGAAAGTAATTGATCTAGAAAACAGGACCGGGGTGGGCTTGGCTGCTCCCCCTTGTGAACATCTGTAAACATCTGTAAATACCAGCACTGATCCCCTCTGTTCCTCTCACTTGTTTACTGCCTCCCTCCCGGCACAGTGTCCAGGATTGAGAAGGAGTTCAAGGCCAGGAATAGATCGAGGACTTGGGGTTGACGGAGGGTCAGCACAGTTCTTGAGCATTTAGAGGGAAGATGTTCTGTGAGATTCCCAAAGAGATAGCAAGACAGACATATAGAAACTACAGGAAAATATGTTTTTGCAACTCATCACGAAAACAATCTAAAGACAGAATGGATTGTCCCAGAGAACATGAACTATCCAAAACTGTAGGTGATCAGTCACATGGCCTGTTAATAGTATTGTTATTTATGGTTTGTTGATCATTATCTTCTTTAATTTTCTAGCATTTTTTATGTATTTTTGAGAGAGAGAGAGAGAGAGAGAGCAGGAACAGGGGAGGGGTAGGGAGAGAGGCAGATACAGAATCTGAAGCAGGCTCCAGGCTCTGAGCTGTCAGCACAGAGCCCAATACGAGGCTCAAACTCATGAACCATGAGATCGTGACCTGAGCCGAAGTTGGATGCTCAACCAACTGAGCCAGCCAGGCACCCCTATGCTTTGTTGATCATTACTAATTTTTTTTTGATCACTAAGTCTCAGGGCTACAAACACATTCTCATCAGGGTCAGGAAAAAGATTCTAAAAGCTTCGTTAAAAACCAGTTAGCAATCTGTCAGTCTGGGAGCCCATGTGCGTCCTGAGGGACAGTCAGGGCACCTGGGCTGTGGCCTCCCTCAGGAGAACAGTGAAGCTGTGGTCACCTGAAAAGAGAAATCCAAGAGAGAAGGACCAGACGTGAAAGTCAGAGGAGTGGAGTCCAAGAGAAAAATCCTTGTAGCTAGGCTGTCCCTATCTGCATCCTGTCCAGCTGTCCATGTCCTACTGGACCTGGACAGGAAACCTGGCCCTGGCTGTCCTGATGGCCCTGGTGTGCTCTGCCCTGGAACTTGAGCCAGTCTTTTCTCAACTTGCCTGGAACCCTCTTCACAAAGAGGCGTGACAGTGTAGGGGCCAGGACCGCGTGATTTAGAGGCCGATGAACCTCAGTATTCTGCTAATTCTTCAGATCTTCCTTTGAAGATCATACAAACCTCACGTAGACTGAATACTTATGTCTTGCCAGTTTTTCTCAGTTTTAACTGAGTTTTAACTCTGCCAGTTAATAGCTGTGTGACCTTGAGCAAGAACACTTTGGCCCTTTGCAAATAGCTTTGTTGGCTAGGGTTTATGCCTTTTTTTGCTAGGATGATCAGTTTTCATTTCTGCCTTTTATTGAATAAATATTTAACTAATTTAATCTTGCTTAATCTGCTTTAATGTTCCTCTTTTAAATGGGAAATAAAAAATGACAGCAAAGCAAATAGCTGATGGGGTCACACCTCAGATAAGCACTGAGCAGGGAAGGCCACTTTACTTCCTTGTGCGAAGTGGCCTTACTGGGCCCTTTGCTGCTCAACAAATTGTTCCCTGAACATCCCTGATCCTGAACCTTGTTCCTGTGAAAGACAGACATTCCCATATTTAAAAGTCCCTTGCCTGGTAGAGCAAGAATAAATATTCCAGGATAGGGCTGGGGGAAGAGGGCAAGAGGAGTGGTCCAACAAACCAGCCCTGGACCAGGAACTGTTCCCAGGGCTACTGGGCATCACTGCACCCTGCTGTCCACCCCCCGCCCCAGGACATTATGGCTCTGTAACAAGTCACATGCACCGTTTACTCTGCTTCCTACTTGCCTGTGAGGCTGCCACACCATCAAGTGCCAGTTCTTCAGGAGATGAAGATTCATTCACCTGTGTCACCAAGAGAACTAATTCTGGTCTATGGATCCTCTTCTGAGGGTCCACACTATTTCCTGCCCATGAGTTCGGGGTGGAGCCTCAGTTTCCTTTATTTATTTTCTTAGGCAAGAAAAACAAAATAAATGAAAGGCACCCAAATTGGAAATAAAAAAGTAAAATTGTCACCATTCACAAATGATATAAAATCTACACATTTAATGCAATCCCTGTCAAAATACCAACAGAATTTTTCATAGAACTACAACAAAGAATCCTAAAATTTATATGGAAACACACACACAAACACACACACAAATTTAAAAAAATACAACAATCTTGAAAAAGAAGAAAAAACTGGAGCTATCACAATCCTGGATATCAAGTTATCCTACAAATCTGTAGTAATCAAAACAAAAAGGTACTGGCACAAAAATAAACACATAGGAATAAACCCATGCATATAAAGTCAATTAATTTTCATCAAGGGTGCCAAGAATACACAATAGGGAAAAAATAGTCTTTTAAATGGTGTTGGGAAGACTGGAGAGCCATAGGTAAAAGAATGAAACAAGATGCCTATCTTACACTGTACAAAAAAAAAAAAAAAAAAAAAAAAAAAAAAAAAAAAAAAAAAAAAAAAAAAAAAAAAAAAAAAAAAAAAAAAAAAAAAAAAAAAAAAAAAAAAAAAAAAAAAAAGCTCAAAATGAATGAAACACTTAAATATAAAACCTGATAAAACTCCTAGAAGGAAACAAACTCCTTGATATTGGCGGTTTCTCACCTCTGATGTGTGTCAGACATCATCAGTATTCTCCATCCAAATGTCTACACCACCCCCAACCCCCATCCTATCTCCCTCATCTGGATAAGCCTCTTACTGATTGCCTTTTCTCAGTCCCCCAAACCCAGCTTCTGAAACTCCCACGTTCACTCCCTCCAAGTCCTATGGCTTGGGCCCCATTGTTCCCCAAATCTGCTTCTCTAAAACCCTAAATGCCATCATCTAAACCTCTCAATGCAGCGTCTCCTTTCTTGAACTTTCTAACACTTTCCTTTTCTCCAACCCTTATCCCATGTCTTGTTTCTATTTCCCTTCTTTATCAGCCCATTTCCTGGTCTTCTCTAAGCCTGAACCCATGGTAGACAACTTGAGTTGCTCCCTCAACTTGACCCCAAAGTTATGGGTATTTGGTTATGCGACATCTCATCTTTTGACTCTCTTTGCCTCAACACATCCTCAAGAAAGCAATAAAGTGAACATCTGAATCCAGACTCTTTTCATCTCTGTGCAAACCCCAATAACGCCCAAAATTGGCATCTACTCACCATTCCTTGCCTTAAATTGAAGGCTCAAATGTATACTCAAATCAAGATATCAGTCCTGATGCAAGAGCATCATTGATACTACCCATACGTACCTTGGTTATAACTCTACCTCCAAAAATCTCCACAGTGTAATCCTCACTTTATTATTCAAGCTTACCAGAATCACACTGAAAAATTAAATAATATTCTCACATCTGCAGCGACGCTTAAGCTGTCAAAACATGACAGTAGTTTATTTTAATACTGGATTTATTCAATCCAAAATCACATGGAAAACCTTCTAATGGTCCTGATCATCAGTATCTCCTAGAATATACTTTAATGACAATCCAAATACTAATCTTGATTAACATGCCACATACTGACACCAAAGTGATTTCCACATGATTCCCATTAGATTTGTTTCCAGGTATACTGAATGGACAGATAGTAAGTCATAAACTAAAGTGTACAACAATGACAATTTTCTCAAAAGTTTTATTAGTTTAATTTCTATCTCTAGTCTCCATTATGCCTCCTGTCAAATAAATAAATAAATAGACTTCAGCTTTGTTATTTCAGGTTAACTTAAGCTCTATCAGTTTTCTCACTTGACCCATGTTTCCCTCTATCATGTATCCCTGAGGATTCTGGGATCAGGTGTGTGTAGGATCCAGGATAGAAAGACACACGTTGGGGATTTGGTTCTCGGTAGACACTTTCTATCCATGTAGATGCCTGGATCATGCCCTTTGGCCTTCCAGCAAGGTCATCCTTCCAAGTTGGCATCTCATATGGTCTCAGGTCATCATTCCATGCACTTTCCTCCTTGTCCCCAACGTAGCTCCTGCAGAGCACTTGGTAGGCTGCTTCAGCCTCACTACCGACAAGCTCCTTAGGAGAAGGGCTGCCAGCTAGCTTGTCCACGACTGTTCTCAGTGTATAGAATAATACATGCCTAATAAATGTTTGCTGACGGACAGACTCTGTTCTTGGTTCCCCACACAACTCTCTCTAACCCACCTCTATGCGTTGGTGGAATGGAGAATTTCTGTCAGTCTTTTGTTACCTAGAGCTCCGGCCACGAAGCAGACATGAGTCTTGAACTTCCCACAAAATATCTAGAAGTGAGGCGTCCACCACATAGAACTGTGCTCTCACCGATTCCCTAAAAGAGATGTTGGACATCACAAGTCATGACAAGACGGAACCCCAACAAATTAGGTCCCAGCTGTCTTTCAACATCTATTTTGGGAACATAGCATTTTTAAAAAAATACAGAAATTCAGAAGTGTTGAACGGTAACCCAGGTCTTACTGATTGTTTCTTGAGGAAGTGACCAGTGTGGGGAAGAAGTGATAGATATTGCAACACAGAGCACACAGTAAAACTTTCCCAAATCCTCCCTCAGAGATCCCTCCTGACCAAGTTCATCATGGCATCTGCTCACCAAACTCTTCTGCTTGTTTCCCCATCTCCAGTTTTCTGATCTCACTCTAGACTTCTATTCCAGTCTCCTTACTTCTCTTACCTCCCTCTCACCTTCTAGAACTTTCTTCTAGATCTTACCTTTGTGTACCTTCAAGTCTCCTTTCTTCATTAGAAAGACCCTAGAAGCTGTGACCTGGGTTCCAGGAGCCGGCTTGTAAGAAACGCTGGTTGCAATCATATGCTGTATACATATCTATGGGTATTGTGTTCCTACCACAAAACACTGTGAAGAGGGTTTGGAATACAGTTAGTTAGATCCAACCTAACGGCAAAGACACCTGATGGGAGGTGGGTAGGGGAGGATCATAGGCTCAAACCAGGCTTGAAATTTTGTCACGATGTAATTTGCATCAGGGACAGTGAGCAGCAAGCCTACCCCACTTAAAAAATTAATCTTTATTTATTTTTGAAAGAGAAAGAGAGAGAGAGAGCAGGGGAGGAACAGAGAGAGAGGGAGACCCAGAATCCGAAGCAGGCTCCAGGCTCTGAGTTGTCAGCACTGCAGGGCTCGAGCCCACAAACCATGAGATCATGACCTGAGCTGAAATCAAGAGTTGGACGCTTAACCGTCTGAGCGCCCAGGCGCCCCAAGACTATCACAATTATAAGGAGTGGATTTGAGGTCTTCACTGGCATGGAGCCTACAAAACACGTCAACTTATTTCTCACCATTTTGGAAGAAGTGACCCCAGACACCTACAACCTCGGGGGTCCTACATGCACGGTCAGTCCACCTACACCAAGAACCACGGTGGTCGGCAGGGTGTGCCAGAGGCTGTCGTGCCCTCCAAACAGTGATGGCGAGGGACAGTGGTGTGACAGAGGCACAGCCGAGTTTCCCACCGCACCTCCGCAGGTGGAAGTGGCCAGGAACGCCTTCTTCCTTCCTCCTACCTCACGTGGGATGTTGCGGCACATCTTAAAGGCGACCTTCAGGATGGAAGCCGTGTGCTAAGCGTGTTGTAAAAAATCTAGAAGGAGCCCGGGACACCGAAAATGACAAAGGTGTCAAGTTCAGGAGGAGGAAGACAATACCATCGGTGACAAGTTGAACCCCAAGTGGAAGGGACCCTGCGTGACGTGATCGGACTCTGCGACCCTCTTTGCAAAGATTCCATTTTTACAGGAATAGACGTTTCTCAGGTGAAATAAAGATAAATTCCTAACACTTTAAAGCTATCATCATTCGGGTTTCTGTAACTAGCAATTAACCAAATTCCTGATATTTAGTAATTCCAAATTCCATCAAGATGCTAAAATTGTTTCTTTCATGGACCAGGGGCTTTAGCCCAGTTAAAAAGAGAAGTAAGAATTGATAGGACAAAGAAAATACGTATTATTAGTATTTCTCTACTACACTGAGAAATCGTCTTTGTATATTCGATGCTTTAGATATTGGTAATATTCAAGATAATGTGGATATTTAAGTACCTAATAAATTCACCATAAGAATGCCATTTTTAAATGGTAATAGATAAAATGATTTAGAATTGTGGAATGTGTTTTGAGAGGAGAAAATATTTAGTTGAGTTCTAATATGTGTTTTGCACATAATTCTCTGAAAAATTTTCTAACTAAATAATTTTTATTCTATTCTAAGGAATGAATTCCAAACATTCCAAATTATTGGCATATTTTTCTAATATGCATCCTGACAGCATCTTTTTCCTAACCTTCCATGGGTTAAATCTGATCATATTGAAGCGATAGTTCATGTGTGTTATTTTTCTCTTCGTTGTGGTTCTCATTTCACTCTCCATTTAATAATTTATACAAGCCCTCATTTTTCTGTCTGATATTACAAAAAATAGAATTCATGGAGTCACCAAATTCAATAGAAGTCAGATGGTATCTCTGCATTTATAAGAACGGCCCGCAGTGTGCAATGGGCACTCACCTAGCCCGGCGCAGTAATCACCAGGCAGCCAAGGGGGCGCTAGAGAACCAAGTATCCTAGCTAAGTGTGTCAGAGCCCCAAGCCTTCCAGTGGAACCTTCTTTGAGTAAGCACCCGGCAAGCACTGCCAGCGGCAGCATGGGATCCTACGAGCCTTGATGATGCTCTGGGTATTTCCCAAATTGTTAATTTAGAGAAATCATAGCACCCCATTAAACAAAACCACTGGGGACGCCTGGGGGGCTCAGTGGGCTAAGCATCCGGCTTCGGCTCAGGTCATGATCTCATGGTTTGTGAGTTTGAGCCCCGTGTCGGGCTCTGTGCTGACAGCTTGGAGCCTGGAGCTGCTTCGGATTCTGTGTCTCCCTCTCTCTCTGCCCCTCCCCCGCTCATGCTCTGTGTCTCTCTGTCGCAATAATAAATAAACATAAAAATTTTTAAACCAAACCACTGGATGGTGGAGGGGGTATTTGCCCGGCAGGATTGTGGCTTTAAGTTGAAGTTGTAAGAGAACTACACTGTTTGTAAACATTACTGCAGAGAATATAGTAGGCACCGTATTTATAAGTGGAATTTATTTGATTTGTGATTACTTAGGTACATGAGAATTTTTATTAGATGATTTACTGGGATTTACATATTTTTAAAAATTTTTTTAAAGTTTACTTATTTTGGAGGGTTGCAGAGAAAGAGAGAGGCAGAATCCCAGGCAGGTTCCATGTTCCCAGGGCAGAGCCCAATGTGGGGCTCAAACCCACGAACAGTGAGATCATGACCTGAGCTGAGAGCAAGAGTCGGAGGCCTAACCGACCGAGCCACCCAGGCACCCCTGGAAATTACATTTATAAACACAGTTGAAAGCGTCTAGGAAATTTAATTAACTAAACTCTAAAAATCCCCCTTTAAAAATATGTATCAAGCTTTCATTAGCAAAAACTTGTATTAACTTTTGCTTTTTAGTTTTTGTTGCTGTTGTGACTCGATGTGTGGAAAACATTTAACCATAATTATCGGCAAAGTCTTTTATGTGTCCTCAAACCCATTCCCAATGCACTCCCAAAGCTTCGAGATCACACTGATCTAATAAAATCTCCTCCGATTACAGTGATCCGCACAGCTGAGCAGCACAAACAAGGAATCTCCCAAAGGGGCAGGGATGAGGCCGATGCCGAAATCACAACACTTGAGTTTTGGTCCCTGCCAGACGTTTACCCAGGGATATTGATGTAATCTTTTCGCAAGGTTTAAAAAGTCTAATTGGGTCGCTCAAGTTCAAAGTCCATCCTCATCCTTGCTCTTACTGGGTCTTTTCTGGCTCGGCCCAAGTGCCGCCAACATTTGGTTTAGGAAAACTTACATGTTTTAACATTCCTAACAGTCCTAATGGAAAATACCGGGCTGCCTGCTTGCTGTCGGACAAAGTCTGACCGTCTCGTGCCTCTTTCCTCCCGGGTGCCACCAGATGTCACTCTTCTCCGACCATTGCTGTGGTCCCCTTACCTTCCCACATCCTGGGAGGTCTGTGACACTCTCGGGGAAACGGGAAAATGTTGCAGAACCTTGCAAAGTTTCACTTAATACCTAATACTTCTTTACCCCCCAGCTCGGCCAACCTGGAGGCTTCGGCAGGGGGTGGGGGGCTCTTACGACAGCTCAGGGGCCTCCTCTACCATCTCCTGGCAGCACGTGGCGTCAAGCTGCGGTTTGGTATTTGTTTGCCGGTGCACCCGGCAGCCACTCAGTCCCCCGGAGGCCCTGTCTCAGGCGGCGGAAAGGACCCCAAACCTTTCACCTTCCAGGAAAGACTCGAATTTATTAGGAAATTGTATTTCTTGGAAGCTGGGTTAAAAAACAAAGTCTGACCTGCAGGTGAGTTAATTTAGACTTCAAATGAATGAACTGACTTAACCCTATAACTCTGGTTCCCCGTCTAATACACCCGGGGTCAGAACTGTGTTATTTCCCCAGTGGGCATTATTAAGATACCGCACGCTCTCTGCCATATCCCTTTAAATTCGGGTGGGTATTTTGAAGATCATTCTAACTCGACAGGGATATCTTCCTTTTGTTCATACCATGGGCCAAAGAGTGTGGCCGTCATGGTGAAGGTTCTCGCATTCCTAACTACATTTAAAAAGAAATTGCATCCAAAACACGAAAGCAAATTTCCTCAGTATCTCCTTTCTACACCTTTCTCTCTCAAAATGCACTCAGCAGAGCAGCGATTGCTTCTAACGCTTAAAAAAGAAATCTCTTCCAACACGGCTCTCCTGGTTCTCCTCCTTCTTCACCGCTTCTGTCTCTAAATGTCTTCTGTCTTTGGTTCAGAATATTTTCTTCTAGAGCCCGCCTGTGCACTCTCCTCGGAGTCAGTCCCCCTGCTCTCGGTTTCTGCACCCCGTTGTCTCAGTCAGCGCTGGACGCTGAGCAGAGCGGGCGATGAATTCGGCTCCGACAGAGGAACAAGAGGAAGGCAAGTATATTTATGTCTCAGTGTTTTCTTGGGCAATGCAGTTAAATTAACAAAAACACACATAAAGTGTACTTTGCAGTAATACTGATCGTTTGGAAACAGGGATATTGCCAGTAGCATTGAAAAATGCTCGTTTTTCAGAAAAATAATTTCACAATATATGAAAGGATCTGTTCAAATTCCTTCGGGTTTAGTAAGCCCATTTTCGAAGTATCCCCCCAAGAGGAAAGTATATGTCAGAATGTGCGAAGACGTTTGAGGCAGCGCGTGGCGAAGCGAGCCAATGGAGGGGGTCATGAGTACCAAGCCTGCTTCACAGTCAGAATCATGATCGATGCTGCGTGGAGGACGCAGCCCTAGGATTTGAAAACTGAAGCGCTCGCTCTGGGAAATGCAGGCACACGAGATTCAACAACCGAGGGAAGGAAGAGGCCATGGCCCAGGGCTCCCAGCAGGAGTCACCATCCACAGGAATCGTTAGCAGATTCGTTTTGACAAAGCTCAGTGGCTCCCAAGTCCCAGGGAGCAGCCTCGAGCCTCACACGGTGGCCATCCGGGAGCCGTCACCTTGGAAACTGTCGTACAAAACGGTAGGTGAAGAGCCAGGGATGACTGTCAATGGTTCTCAGCCATTTCCCCCCACGACAGGCACTGGATCAGTGGTTTCCAAGAACGGCAGGGGTGCTAATGGCCTGTCGAGAAGAATCTTTCTAGAAAATGATCCAGCTCATCCTTGGACATCCACTTGCCCTGTTCTGAGCGACTATCCTGTCCCGGGAGGACAACCTAAAAGGACACTTGTCCAACGGACCCAACAGCAAGCCCGGCTGAAGACCGTGAGGACCACTCTCTGTCCCAGCAAAGGGGGAAGAAGCGGATGGGCTTCCCCCTCACACGCAGCCCCCCGTGGCTCTGAAATGCCCTCCTCTCTTCTGGGAAGCTCTGGCAGCTTCCCTGAGAAACGCAGAAGCTGGGTGCTGGTTCTGCACCCAGACACGTGCTGCCCGGAGGGAGAGAAAAGGAAGTGACTTCGCTAGCGCTTCCTGACATCTGTGCACCAATCCCCTGTGCACGCGCCACGGTCCTCTGCCACCAGTTCGTGTCCTGTCCTCTCTTCTCCTTTCAAGGACCAGAGGCCCTCCCTCGTGGGAAGGAAAACAGGGGCCTCCCTCATGGGGCACCTGAGGCAACGTGGAGCTCCAGACACGGAGGGTCACCCTTCCTCAAGTCAGCGAAGTGAGGGGTACTGTTCATTCTTTCCGCTGAGACTCGCACAGCCATGGAGCGGGCACCACTGGACATGGACAATGTAGCGGCAAACACAAGGCCAAGTCCTTGGCCTCGTGGTGCTTACATTCTGGTGGGGAGATTAATGTTAAATAAAACCCATGGTGTTTCGTGTATTGCTAAGTGCTGTTTTACGAAGAAGGAGAAGGGATGAGGAGAGAGCTGCTCTTCCGGGGGAGCCGGCCAGGCTCGCTGCCAAGGCGACGTGGGAGCAGACCAAAGGGTGACGCATGCTCCTGGCTCGGGGATAATCGGAGCAGAGGGACCAGCCCGTGCAAAGGCCCTGAGGCAAGGGTGGGCTGAGCAGTTTCAAGGAAGGCCAAGAGGGCTGGCATGGTTGCCAGCGTGCGGGGAAGGGATAGGAGATGAAGCCAGAAAGTGTATCCGGGAGCCAGGAAGCATAGCCATCGTGAGCACTCGGGTTTTTCCTTTAATGGGACGTGGAAAGTCACTCGGGGGAGTTTGGAGAGTTTCCATCACGGCCAACTACCTGTGAGGAGAATTGGAGCAGGATAATGCACATGTATGATGGTTCTAGAAAGCCTTTGACAATATGAATCAAGAGCCTCACAGGGGCGCCTGCGTGGCTCAGCCCAGGTCATGATCTCACAGTTTTCGGGTTTGAGCCCCACGTCGAACCCTGTGCTGACAGTGTGGAGCCTGCTTCAGCTTCAGATTCTGTGTCTCCCTCTCTTGCTCTGCCCTCACCTGCTTGTGCTGGATCTCTCAAAAATAAATAAACATTTAAAAAGTTTTTTAAAAAAGAGTCTTACAATGGCCAAAGCCAACCATTAGTAAGAAAGTAGAGTAACAGATCCTGTTTGTAAATAGGAAAAAAAAAAAAGGATGACGACGGAGTACCTTGTGAGAAGCCAAGCAAACAATTGCAGAACTTACATGAAGACATTTTCAAGCTCTAATGAGAGAGATAAGACAAGGTTCAAATACCACTGTGATGCAAATCCTATTTTCAGACTCTCAGTATCATACATGTTGTTTATATTTTTTTATGTGTGTTATTTATACAGTTCTTTATTTGTTCATTATTTATGTGTCTATAAGTTTGACACAATTTTGATTAAAAATGCTGAATTCATTTTTGTTTTTACTAAATAAGCTCATTCTAAAGCGCACACTAGGAGATAAGGCTGTAAGGATGGTCAGAGAAATTCTGAAAGAGCACTAAATGGCACTAGCCCCGTGACATGTGAATTATTTAACCCCCATAATATGTGTTATTTAAAAACCATGAGGACCATAGCGCTGAGAGGAAAAAAACAGAAAATCTGGGAATCAATCCACAAGACTAGTTGGAGACTCCAGCACCCACTCCACTCTCAGCAACTGATGAGGCTGCTGCCCGGAAAGCAAACACAGAGGGGGAACTGAGGACCCCATCACTGAGCCCGGGTTCCCAGTGACATTCCCAGGACCCTCCACCCAACAGCAGCGGACACTGTCTTTCCGAGCGTGCACGGAACGTTCACCACAAAGGACTACTTCCAGACTCTCTCCTGGTTGTAAAACAAACCTTAACAGGCTCAAAATAACTGAAATCACCCAGAATATGTTCTCTATCCATAATAGAATCAAAATAGTAATAAATGACAGAAAATAAGAGTAAAATCTTCCAACAAGTGAAGCAAACAACGTAGTAGACGCAAACTTATAAAGAGCATCTAGTGAAACTCTGCAACTCACATCATACTTAATAGTGAGCTACCCTTCTCTGGGAGCACTGGGTGTTGTATGGAAACCAACTTGACAATAAACTATAAAAGAAAAACATTAGTGAACTACTGAATATCTCTTCCCTAAGATTAGAAATGATACAAGTAAGTTTCATTTAGTAAGAAAAATAGAGTAATGAATAAGACCGGAAGTTCTAACCACTACGATAAGCCAAGAAAAACAACAAAAAGGCATAAAAATTAGAAAGGAAGAAATAAAACTGCCTCTATTTGTAGATGACAGGATTGTCTATACAGCCAACCCCCAGGAATCTACCAAAAACAAACAAAAAGACCCTTTCCTAGAACTAAAAAGTGAGTTCTATTGGGTCAAGGGATCCAAGATCAACGCACAAAAATTAACCATGCGTCTGTGTACTGGCAGCAAACAAGTAGAGATAAAAGTGAGGACGCGTGCTATTTATAATTTCTTCAAAGAAAATGAAAGACTTAGGTATTAATCCAACAAAATCGTATACGTGATCTGCATGCTGAACATTACAAATGCAAATGAAAGAGATCAAAGAAGACCCACGTACTTGGAGAGACACACTATTTGTGGATCGGAAGACTCAGTGTAGTAAACATTTCAATTCTTTCTGCATAGATCTGTAGGCTTCACAAAATGGCTATCAAAATCTCGGCAAGGTTTCTGTAGACATAAACAAGCTTACTCTAAACTCTGTGTGTAAATAAAACTGCTAATAATCCTTAACAAAGAAACAGAGCAGCATTAATCACTCCTCCCAATGTCAACTCCTACCGCATGGCTACAGTGAGCCAGACTGTGGGGTACAGTCAGAGGGACAGACGCAAAGACCAGGGGGACAAGGATAGAGATGGACAATTATGCATTTTCAAAGGAAAGCTCCCTGAAAAACAGAACTTTCTTGGTAGATGCTAAAAGCTAGCTCTTCTCTCTACTGATTACATTGCAATTTTAAGCCACGAGACGAAGCCTTGTGTGCCGCGCCAGTGTATCACCCAAGCAAGAGAACAAAGGACTTCTAAGATTTCAGAGCAGGCTCCTCTCCTCTAGGGCATCCGTCGCTTCTGGGAAGGACACCCAGCCGGGGAAAGGGGCTTGGGGAGCATCTGGAGAGCTCAGCCCTGTAGTCTTTGGCGAAAGGGGCTGGACAGTCAACGGTTCCTGAGGCAGCCATCTGGCAGCTTTGTCTTATGGCTCTACACTACCTAGGGCTTCAAGACAACCAAGCGAAGGGAGCTCATGAAACTGGAAAACACTAGGGAGAGAAGGTTCTGAGATTCGCAGAGATGGGACTTCTCAGACTTTACGTCTTCCAGCACCCCCAGAAATGTTGTCCCCAGGAGGGACGAGGTTGCCGGAAGGACGGGGAGAGCCACATGGCAGTGGGTAGCATCCCTTGACGGGGGGTCTCATCTGCCTGCCGGAGCAGAGGGGCCCCGAAGCTCCAGGAGCAGATCCAGCCGAATATGACAAAACAAGGAACCCAGAAGTAGAACCACACAAATAAGTCCAGTTCATACGTCATCAAAGAGCAAAAACAACTCAGTGGAGAAGAATAGTTTCTTAAACAAATAGTATTAGAACCTTGGGCATTTAGAGGCAAAACCAAAAACGAAAATAGAACAGCAAATCAGGCTTCCTCTCATGGCTTAATATTGTAATTTCTAATGTAATCAGTAGAGAGAAGAGCTAGCTTTTAGCATCCGCCAAGAGAGTTCTATTTTTCAGGAATCTGTCTTTGAAAATGCATAATCGTCCATCTCTATCCTGCTGAGCCTTTGTGCCTCACAACAGAGGGTTAGTGGCTCCTAATCCGTTGTTCCTGGAGCATTTCTGAAAGTTTTGAATCTCCCAGGTTGTCCGAAAAATCCTTCTACCTTTGTGTGTTTGTGTATTTGAGGGGAGATACCGTGTCTGTGCATTGTGGCCAGATCCCGAGGAGCATGTGGTTGTGAAGAGACATCAAGTTCACTGCCAGTTTGCTGCTTGGCTGCCATGACTTATTGTTAAATCATTCGTCCATGGCTGGAATGTTCCAGCGGCATCTGATCCTGCTGTTGGCCCCGTCTTTGCCACACCATCTGGTTCTTTCTCCGACATTGCTTTTTTTTTTTTAAGTCCATCCATTTATTTTAAGAAAGACACAGAGAGAAACAGAGAGACACACAGAGAGAGAAAGTGCTCACACACAAGTGGGGAAGGGGAAGAGAGAGAGGGAGAGAGAGAATCCCAAGCAGGTTCTGTGTTGTCAGCAGAGCCCAACATGGGGCTCGATCCCACGAACCACGAGATCATGACCTGAGCCGAAGCCAGATGCCCCACTGACTGAGCTCCCCAGGTGCCCCTTAAGAAGCATTTCTGTTCAACACACATACATCCGGCCAGCTGTGTGAAGAACATTCATGTTCTCAGTTCCCACGGGGCTGAGGGAGGGGACGACGCTGATGGCCGAGAGATTACCGACTCTCTTTGTATTTCCCTGTGAAGTCCCTGCTGACCCTCAGGGCCCAATCCTGGCCCCAGAGTCCACAGGGAGGGACTCTGCTGTAGGACCTGACCTTCCCCAGAGCTGCCCCTCACTGTCCTGGGGATGACGTCTTGCTCCAGTGTCCTGTTGCTGTGTCTGCTGCTTCTGGTCCCTGGTGCGGGAGCAGGAGCTGGGCGGAGCCAGGGGAGGGCCACCTGTGCCCGGACGCCCCAGGACCTGCTCTTGAGCCCACATCTCTCTGCTGGGGAGGACGGGACTTGGCTTCTTTTTTTTTTATGTTTTTTATTTATTTTTGAGAGACAGAGAGAGATAGTGTGAGCAGTGGAGGCAAAGAGAGAGGGAGACACAGAATCTGAAGCAGGCTCCAGGCTCTGAGCTAGCTGTCAGCACAGAGCCCGATGTAGGGCTCGAACCCACGAACCGTGAGATCATGACCTGAGCCAAAACCGGACGCTTAACCGACTTCTAAACCTTGGCTTCTAAGTCAGGACCAACAGGCATCATGCAAATCAATACTGAGCAGAACAGGTTCCCAGGAAAACAAAGGACTATGTGTCTCTTTTGCAAATTCTGATGCCGTTCTGTCTCTTTAAAACATCCATTTCTGCTGGGGGACCTGAGTGGCTCAGTTGGTAAAGCATCCTACTCGGTTTTGGCTCAGATCATGATCCCTCGGTCCATGAGTTCAAGCCCCAAGTCAGGCTCTGCACTAACAGCCCAGAGCCTGCTTGGGGTTCTCTGTCTCCTTCTCTCTTTGCCCCTCTCCTCAGCTCACTCTCTCTCTCTGTCTCTCTGTCTCTGTCTCTCTGTCTCTCTCTCTCTCTCAAAATAAATAAGCATTAAACAAACAAACAGAAACCCACCCCATCCATTTCTGCTGTGATCTCTCGGGTCATTAGAACACTTCTTAAAAGAACATCGAAGGAGGAAATTCTATGTCTAGCCCGCGGAAACCCTGCTCCGCCCAGCCCCGCTCCAAGCCTCCACATCTGGGCTGAGCTCTTTGGAGAGAACCGCGTCCTACACTCTGGAGCAGCTTCGAGTCCCAACAACGGCAGAAGGGACCGCAGCTTCTGCTGAGAAATCTGCCTCTCAATACAGTTGCAAACGCAGCGCTGGATCCGGAATAGGGAAGGAGGGAGAGACGGTGGAGCGGACACCTCGTTTCCTTCCGGGACCTTCCTGGCTTCTGTGTTGCCGGCCGGCAGGCAATGTGCCTCAAACAAAATAGTCTTAAAAAGAGAAGGTGGGAGAGGAGGAAAGCAAGCATGAAACCTCTTGAGAATTTGCCTCCATAACCGTGAACTCTGCTAAGGTGGGGGGCGCCTATGTTTACAAACCACTGGGGTCTCGCAAAATGAGCACTCCGTCTACCCGGAGGTTGTTTGCCAGTGAGGGGAGGAAGAAAGGAAGCAAAGGGGGAGGGAGGGAAGAATAGCCGAATGGGGGAGGGAGGAGGGAAGGGACCACAAGTGGGGGTTAGAGGGAGGTGGGGTGGAGGTTACACCATTTTTAGAAGCCGTGCAGACCTGGGATCTCTGGCCCTTCCCTCGAAGCTGCTGTGCATGTCCAGTCCGATGACTTACCCTTTCTGTGCTCTCTCCCATCTCTGGGAGGCACGCTCACTCTTGCAGACAAGGCTGGTGTCTCTCCCTCCTGGTTCGGGCCCTCAAGCGGCCCCGGATGGGAAGCACCTTTACCAGAGGCAACCAGATGCTAGAGAGAGGCTGTGCATGAAACAGGACCATCGCCAGGCCCCTGGGGGGCTCAGGAGATTAAGCATCCGAGGTCAGCTCAGGTCATGGTCTCACGGTTCGTGAGTTCGAGCCCCGCGTCGGGCTCTGTGCTGACAGCTCGGAGCCTGGAGATGCTTCGGATTCTGTGATTCCCTGTCTCTCTGCCCCTCCCCTGTTTGCACTCTGTCTTCAAAAATGAATAAACATTAAAACAAAATTTTTTAAAGGCTCATCTTCTGATCGTTTCCTTGGATTGCAAACAAACCATGCCTAACTTGTGTCCTTTTGATTAGAATTCTAATGCATGAAATAGAGGAAAAGGTGGTTTTGTATCCTTAGACTGGACTGGAAAGTGCCGTCTTCTTCACTCCTCCTTGGAGGAGGCTCACACTATTCCGAGGAGGACAGCGGAGGGCATCCTGATACACCCGATATCTGATCGGATAAATTGCATCCCACTGTGGTGGTTTTAAGCCCAGATTTTTGGACCGGCCTCAGAGGATTCGGTGGGACGTGTGCCTGTGCAGATGTGCCTGGTTCTAGCGAACAGGTCTCCAAGTGAAATGTCAAAGTCATGGCCACTCACCCCGGAGGCTTATAGTCGGATCCTGGTTACAGACTTAGTTCGGTCCAGAGTCGTCTTGCTTTTTATTTTATGGTTTTTTTAAGTTTATATTTGAGAGTAAGAGAGAGACAGAGACAGAGTGTGAGCAGGGGAGGGACAAAGAGATGGAGACAGAACCCGAAGCAGGCTGCAGGCTCGGACAGAGCCCAGTGCTGTGCTCAAACTCACGAGCAGTGAGATCATGACTGGAGCTGAAGTCAGACGCTTAACCACTGAGCCACCCAGCCTCCCCCAGAGTCATCTTGTTTTCATTCATCTCTATCCCTGTCTTTGCTACCAATGTGGTCACATAGACCTCATTTCTCAAACATTCTTTAATCATATCGATTTCATCTCTAGAATCTCTGTAATAAAACTTGCCCAATCTGAACGTGGAGGGAGAAGACTTCTGGCCTCTGGGAAGGCTGAACATGTGTCTCTCTCTGTCACCGCCACGCCTGCTCCTGGTCCAAAGGTGAGGCTCTCCACGTGCTCTGGAGCTGTGGTCTCCGGACTCACCAAGAACAGAAGTTCTGCTGTGCACATGCAGCAGGTCACATAGAGTCCCTGCAGGGAACTACTGTGAACATTGCAAAATACAGACAAAAGCGGGTAATTTGCAAGGTGAGATGTTTCATGGAACATGGAAGTGTCTCGTCTCTGTGCATCCCGCTTGGGAGACCGAGCCTGGCGCCCAGGCAAGGAAGCTCTGCCTTCCAAGGCCGTGGCCCGAGAGCAGACGTGCCTCCACCAGAAAGTCATGAGCGGAGGGCAAGGCCCACAGACGAAACAGACACCCCAGGCCTGGCCTCTTTCTTCGTTCAGTTCCTCTGTGTTGGTCTCTGTCTCTCTTCACACTGACGGAAAATAATCCAAGGTCGGGCCTGTGGTTAGGCTTTTTATCAGAATGGCAAACATGTTCTCTGTGATTCAGCCCAGTGCACTACAACTCTTAGATGAAATTTGAACTTGAATTTCTAGCTCAGTTGTCAGCGGAAAGTTTCCACCCAAAAGCCCCAGGCTGCAGGGCTGGGTCACCGCGTGTGGGGCCTTCCCCTGCTGGGTCAGAGCCAAACACCAAGCTGTCCTCAGTTCTGGGGACCCCTATCCTCCAAGGGGGGCAAACACCTGAATGGGAAGGGGATCCCCCTTCTCACAGGGGCCCCCCAGGAAAGGGTTCTTGGAAGCCTCTGCAAAAGGCATTCAGAAGGTACCTGGAGGGCTCAGTCAGTTGGGCATCCGACTTTGGCTCAGGTCATGATCTCGTGGTTTGTAAGTTCGAGCCCTGAGTCGGGCTCTGTGCTGACAACTCAGCCTGGAGCCTGCTTCAGATTCTGTGTCTCCCTCTCTCTCTGCCCCTCCCCTGCTCATGCTGTGTTTCTGTCTGTCTCAATAATAATAAATAAACATAAAAATTTTAAAACAAAAAAAGAAAAAAGAAAAGTCTCTGGAACTAGCCCAAGGGACTTTCTGAGCTGGTTAGATCCTGACCCCCCCCCCATTGTCACATCTGCTTTTTCATTAGTCTTTCCAATTTTTCCGTCCTTTGAGAAAATTATCTGGATGGTTTTACCCCCAGATTTGGGCGTCTTGCTTAGATTTTCAAATTCGTCACATCATGTTGGCCACAGTCCTCCCCTCTAATTTTCAGATGAGCCCCATATTTGTGATAAAGCTCCCTTCGTATTTCCCGTCCGTTTGTGTGACTTCCTTCTGCATCGGATCGGCCCAGAATGAGCTATTCTATGGCTCTTTCTTGAGAGCCGGGGTGGGTTTATCCCTGAAATCTATTTGGGTTTTGGTTTTTTAATTCGTTTTCTTCTCCCTCCCCTTCAGCACACCGCTCCTCCTGCTTGCTGTAAGTTTATCTTATGCTGCTCTTTCTTTAATTTCTCAAGTAACACTTACTTCCTTTCATTTTTATCTGCATTTAGCAAATGCATTTAAAACTGTGTGTTTTTCTGTACGTTAGCCAATTCGACAATAAATTATATTTGAAAGAGAGAGACACACTATGTTTCTAGGTTTATTCAGACTGAATTTTCCATATGCAATTTTAGCAGAATCAAGTCCGTGAACAGCCTACCTTATGCAAGTCCATGGTTACAGCAAAGGGCCCGGTGGGGACCATTTTCTTACACATTATGAAAAACAAAATAACCTGGTCATTGATTCTGCTATTTCACTTTGTTAGTACAAGTAATTCTTTATGGTCAAAAAAAAACCCAACAACAGAACTGTGTGTTTTTTCCTAAGTATTGCTTTCATCTCCTAGAAGTTTTGACATCTAATGTTTTCGTGTATTTAATTTCTAAAGTATACGGAATATGGGTTTTCATTTCTTTGATAACTAGAGGCTTACTATTTCTTATAAGTAGATTTCCTCTATTATCCTTTATTCTGTTAATTTCTTAGAGATTTCTTCATTGTCCCTGTCATTATGGGCTGCACGATTTTTGCTTTCGGGAACTTACTGAGAACATCTTTATGGCCCAACACAGAGTCGACATCTTTGCAAATGCTACATATGAGATTTGAAAAGAATGTGAATTTTCTGTCTGGGACCGAGAAACGTCAGGGTTTGTTTTCTCTATGAAGCAAAGCCAGTCGCTTGATCTGCCCGTCTCCATGGATGGCGTCTTGCATACGCTTGATCTTTTCAACCTGTTAGCGTCCAAGAGTTCCCTGTAATTCTTCCAGGTCTGCTGTTTCTACAAGGGCTCAGCTGGGTCTTTGCTACTTGACAGTGTCAAATGGGTCACCTTGGTTGCAAATGACAGAAGTCCCATACAAGCTGGCCGGGGCCAGGAACCAAATGCAGCTGGGGGAGAG
This sequence comes from Mungos mungo, assembly GCA_004023785.1. Lineage (NCBI taxonomy): Eukaryota > Metazoa > Chordata > Mammalia > Carnivora > Herpestidae > Mungos > Mungos mungo. The sequence goes on from PISW01008099.1 coordinate 40,539, forward strand.
TCAGGACTGCACACGGCTCCGTGTTCGGCCAGCTCTTTGGGTCCCGTCCTTGCCTCCCCCCTTCTGCTGTGTCTGCCCATCATTTTCCTCCTCAGGAGGGAGGCTGTTCACCAACAGCTGCCAGCTCCATCCCTCCTCTCCGCGGAGATCCTGGAGAAAGGGCCTTCTTACAAATCTCTCCAGTTTGGAAAAGCAAAGAAGCAAATGGGCAGGGTGGCGTGCCCTGGCGGAGGGGCCAGGCCTGGGGTGGGTGAGGTCACCTGCAGGGTGTGGAGCGGCCCTCGGGAGAAAACGGGGCAGCTCAGTCCACTGGCGGCCTCAGGCTCCATTTCTAAGGCAGACCTGGTTCTAGCCTTCTCTCTGTTTTCCTAAGATCTTTCTGAGCTCTTGAATCAAAGCATAAATCCCTCTGCCCCCACATTCCTTGTCTTCAGAATGCAGGGATGCTTTTCCCAGGGGTCTTTAGGCGGGAGTCACTGTGGGGGCTCCCTTTAGGAGACGGATTCCCACACTATCAGCCCCTACGCCATCCCCCAATCACTACCGCCCCACCACCACCGAACAGCCGCTCCCAGCCCCAGAGCTGCTGAAGGACCACACTCCTGGGTGCGCTCTGACCCTCCTGTTTGCAGGGCCTCCATCCAAACTCCGCTTTAGGACTGGTCCTCCCCTCTGCAAAGCACGGGTAGAGGTGGAACAGAAGGGTCGCCAGGGCCCTCTGTGTGACGATGATGGGGACATGACAGATGTGGCTGGGAGCTGGGCTTGGGGGGGGGGTCAGGCACACCCCCGCAGGCACGGGCAGAAGAAGACCAGCCCGTGCTCATCCAAGGGGCCCCGTACAAGGGGACAGAGCACGCGAGTAGGTGGAGACCTCTGACTGTGGGCACAGCGTGTGACGGCGGGTCACGGCAGGGCCCCGTGGGGACCGGCCATCCAGCCCTGAGAGCCTTCTTCACGCTGCCACCTCTGGGCCACCTCACCATTCACCACAGCTGTCCCTCTTTCAGAGCCACTCACCTGTTCCGCAAGGAGAGTGGTCAGGACAGAGCCCGAGTTCACGTGGGGTCAGTCCGGGGTCGTAGAGAACTCTCTCAGACGTTCCGTGATTAGACCGAACCTGCCGTCTCAGAGGACAGAACCCTGGGGGCGTAACGCCAGGGAAATGGTCGTGCAGCCAGAGAACTACGGAACCGCGGCGATTCTAACCCGGGTCACCCGCTGTGCTGTCTGCAATCCCACCTCTCCTCTCCCCCCACGACAACTCTGCAAGTCAGAATCGTCCCAGACTAGGAGGCGTGCTGCGTGGGGACAATCCAGGTGCCATTTCGTCCCAGATTCAAATGGGACAGGGGGAGGGGGAGGGAGGGAAGTCGGAAAGACTCTGGGTCAGTCAAGGAAACCACGCCACCCACGGTCAAGGACAGAGCTCCCTGAGGGTGGGGGCAAAAGAAAGAAAGCCTGGCACCGGTCCCACAGCCTCTGAAGAGCTCACCCCCCAGCTCCCAGGTCCCATGGGGCACCCCTGTCCCTCAGGCTGAGAGTAGGAGTGAGTTGGGGAGCCTCTGATGAGAAGGTCTGCAGGACTCCTGGACCGACATCCGGCGTTAGGCGCATAGAGGCCTGTGGCTTGTGCGGCGACATGAACCACATCAGGCGCTGGGAGGGACCCAGGACGCAGGCCTGCCTCCCCCACTTCCCAGCCATCAAGCACAAGTGTCTCTGGAGGTCATTATCTCTGTCAGAGACGGGGAGGATGCCGGCTCCAACTTCCTCACTTAACTGGGACCCGGCAAACACGCCTCACTCATAAAGACCTTCCTTGAAGAGCAAAACGCCCAGGACAAAATCCCAGGGGACGCTCGGATCACAGGTTTGGGACGGTCTCCCTTGGTGAGTGGGGCTGGGGCAGCGCTGGCCTTCGTCCTTATCTGGGCCTCGCTCCTCCGGGAGACCCCACGATGGGTCGGGCCAATGCCTTCCTGGGCCATCCCCTCCTTGCCCCCGTCCCCCCCTTTCCTCTCTCCACTGCAGCATTCGTGCCTCGTTTTGTGTGAAGATGAGCAGAACTCCGATTTTCTCCTTTTTGACCTCATGGGGCTGGGCGGCCCCTGGCGCTGGACGGAGCTGAGCCCTCCCCCTGCGGCTCCCACGGCCCCTCAGCAGGACTCCAAAGTGGCTCCTAGGCAGGGCCCCAACCCTGCCTGCATTTGAGGCCACCCCCAGCTCCCAAAGGAGCCAAAGTTGGTGAAATCCTCCCCCCATTCTGACATCCTGGCCCAGACCCAGATTTTCATTCTCTGCCCAAAGATCTTTGGGGATCCTGACACTGTCCCCTCTGGAGAGATGTGACCACTCCAGAGGGACAAGGAATAAACCGAAATGGGCCCAGGTCTGTGGGGGGTGTGGGCGTGGACATCAGACAAAACGAAAGAAAATGTGGGTGTTTCGTTTCGATTCTAAGGGTCTCGGGAAGAAGCCAGCTTTTTAAAAATTCTTTCTAAAACGTTGTCTTAAATTACAAATGTAGAACGCGTTAGACAAAGGATGGCACCCAAACACGAAAGGAGAAGCCAGCCAAGGTTCTGCTGTGCAGAAGTAGCTGCTGTTAGTCCTCTGATTCTTCTAAAGCGTTTTCCTGAGTATAAGATCACATTTGCGTGACGGCGCCCTTTTGAGTCTATTGTACTGAAAACCACGGGGGACTTTGCACGGCGTATTACGTGCGATAACACAGTGTCACCGGGTATTTACAGACCCGTGTGCTTGGACTGCACCGGCTTCTCCAGAAGGAGAATCCTCCTGATCCCCAAAAGTTTTTGCCCTGCTGGGTACCCCGACTGGGAGTGGGTTTGTGCCGAGTGAAGGGATAGAAGGAAGTGCACGTGTCTGGGGTGTCTGGGACTCAGTCGGTTAAGCATCCAGCTTCAGCTCAGGTCATGATCTCACAGCTCGTGGGTTCGAGCCCTGCGTTGGGCTCTGTGCTGACAGCTCAGAGCCTGGAGCCTCTTCAGATTCTGTGTCTCCCTCTCTCCCTGCCCCTCCCCCACTCACTCTCTGTCTCTCTCTCAAAATAAAGACATAAAAAAATTATTAAAAAAGAAAGCAAGCACATGTGTCCGGTGGTGACCCATCCTTCAGCCCCTCAACATCAGAAATCCTGAAAACCCAAAAAAAACATCTGAGTAGGCGATTCCTTTTAGAGATTAGTAACTAGGTTTTGATTCTGGGTGAATATGGGGAGAAGAAAATGGAACAAATATATATACACATTTGTATTCCAGATTAGCCATCTGTGTCGATGGGTAATTTACCGAACCGTACCTTGTGCTTCCTGTTCGCCCCACGTACTGGGAGTAAAGCTGCAGGTGTTTTTGGTATTTGAAGTGTGATCGCATTAGGTTTGTATTGAAATAACAGGATCCTTTCAGGAGAAGTTGACATCTTTACAGCCTGATCTCCAGCCCAAGGACAAGCATATCACACCATGTATCCGGTCTTTGTTTAGACCTGTCAGCAGAGTTAAAACTTTTCTTTTAAGTTCTCTGCATTGCTCGTCGATTTTATTTTCTATTGTTTTCAGTGACTGAAGGCATTGTATAGAATTTTCAGCCCGTCATGTACCCAGATTTTTACTTTAGTACTTAGATTTAATTCTTGGGTTTTACCAGCTGACCCTGGGCGCAGCCACCCCACAGAGCTCCGTCATCTCTAACGTCACACACGCCTCTCCGGTCTGGGTACACGGTCACACCGCGGATGAGACAGTCCTGCCTCCTTCCTCTAACATATGCAGCACAGGCTTCTCTCCCTTTCCAGAAGCACCGGCCAGCCTTTCCAGAACAGTGTTAGGTACCCGGATGATAGTAGGCATCCCAGCTTTGTTCCCAAATATAACTGCTCGGCTGCCCGAGTTTCACCGTTAACTGTGATGCTGGCTTTTCATTTAAGCTAGAAGTATTTATAACATCAAGGAATGACCTTCTGTCCAAAATTGATAAGAATTTTATTTACTCTTTAATCAGAAGTACGTGTTGAATTTTTAAACTATCTTTCTGTTACCCTTTAACTTAATAGGGTGAATGACCTTAATAGATCCTCTAATAATGAACAATTCTTGCAAGTCTACCTGCCTGTGATATATATTAATATCCTGCTAAACTCCACTTGACAGCATCTTCTGTAAGACTTTTGCGTAGATATTTATACAGCTTTGGTATGAATGCTGCGTTGGTTTCTTACGTAGTGTATTGACTATCCTTATTCTCAAGTCTGCAATATCAGTTTTATTTTCTTCTTTCTTTGACCTCAAAGTTGATTTAAAGCAGGGTTTTATTTTTTTATTTGAGAGAGAGAGAGAGAGAGAGAGAGAGAGAGAACTCATGTGAGCAGGGGGGAGGGGCGGGGGAGGGAGAGATTGAGAGAGACAGAATCTTAAGCAGACTCCACACTCAGCACCGAGCCGGACATGGGGCTTGATCCCGCCACCCTGAGGTCATGACCTGAGCCGAAATCAAGAGTCAGACGCTCAACCGACTGAGCCACCCAGGCGCCTCTAAAGCAGAATTTTTACCTCATGAAAGGATTTTTTTTTCCTAATTTTGTGATTTCTAAAATAATTGTTTATAGTTTTTAATTCACAAAATTTTATAATTTTTAAAGATTTCCTTTGGGGCCTAAAACATGATCAGTTTTTGTAGATCATCGGGAAGTACTTAACAGAGACTGAGTTCTCTGTTCCCAGGATCCGGAGTTTTAGGGACCCCTTCCTGGCCCTTTCCCTCGGGTCCCACGCATCCTTGTCTTTAGCGGCCTGATCTGCGGGGGGCCCCTCGCTGCCCTGAAGTCGTTTCTACTTCCTGCGATCCACGTGTCAGCGTGTGGATGCCGCGGTCTTGAACTCCAGAGGCTCCTGAGCTTAGAGCTTTTCCGTCGGCGTCCGGAGCTCCCGCCTTGGTCGGCCTCTGGGGTTTCTCCTTCTCTAACCTTCGGAGCCACCTGCCTTTACATCTGTCCCTCGTGTGTAATGTATAGAATGTATGGCTGAGCTTTGGTTTTATACCGAATACAGAATTCTTCTCTTCGTTTTATGACACGCTTCTTCTCTGTTATATTTTCTCTTCCTCTTCTTTCTCCCTTCATTTTTCATTGTCTTCTGTTTTCCTTCCTCTGTTTCGTAGCTCGGGTGCAGAGTGCCTCCTGCGGGGCTCCCTCCCTCGTGTTGGTCGCGCCAGTTTTCTTCATTTATAGCCCATGTCCTCAGTTTCTCCTCCCCGACCTTCCCCGGCCGGCAATCACTCTAATGTATTTGGAGTGTTCCCTTCTTTTATACGTAGTCTTTTCTGGGAACCCAAATATTTTATTTACGTGAAGCATGACGTCGTATTTCACTTGGGGCCTTTGCTGATCTGTCCGTGTTGCCACGCGTGCGCCCAGTGCCCGCTCCTAACTTCTGCCCATTGCCGCACCCACTTTCCTTACCCAGCCCCCCAAGGATGGACCCCCAAGTACCCCCAACCTGTCTCTGCTGCAAACTCTGACAAACTCCGACAGGCTCCGTCTTTCCTGTCGCGCCTCGGGCCGTGTGAGAATTTCCCTGGATACACACCCAGGAGCGGGCTCCAGCGGGAAGAAGGGCTGGGTGGTCCTGCAGGCTGTGGCGGCTCCCGACCGCGCACGAGCGTCCCTAGCCTGACACTCCAGGCAACGCTTGGTGTTCCTCAGTGTTTTAGTTGTGCCTGCCCAGAGGGCATAAAGACGGAGGTGCTTTTGTTTCCATTTTTCCAATTAGCAGTAGGGATTTCGCACATGCTCGTTAGCCTTTTGGGCTTCCTCTTCTGTGAAATAACTGTTTACCCCTTTTTGTAATATTACTTTTTCCTTTTTCTTTTTTCTTTCTTTCTTTAATTTTAGAGAAAGAGGGACACCTGGGGGGCTCAGTCGGTTGAGCGTCTGACTTCTGCTTGGGTCATGATCTCACGGTTTGTGGGTTCAAGCCCCGCATCTGGCTCTGTGCTGACAGCTAGCTCAGAACCTGGAACCTGCTTCAGATTCTGTGTCTCTTTCTCTCTCTGCCCCTCCCCTGTTCACTCTCGGTCTCTCTCTATCTCTCAAAAATAAATAAAAGTAAAAAAATATATAATATTAGAGAAAGAGAGTGCAAGCAGGGGGAGGGGCAGAGGGAGAGAGAGAATCTTAAGCATGTTCCTTGCTACCCACTGAGCCCAATGCTGGGCTTGAGCCCATGACCCCAAGATCATGACCTGAGCCAAAATCAAGAGTTAGATGCCCACCCGACTGAGCCACCGAGGGGCTCCATTCTTGTCTTTCTCTACTTGATATCCATGAGCTACTGCTTTTTTTAAGTAAGTCCTCGGCTTGTTCCAGACTTTGCAAATCTTCCCTCCCATTCTGTTGCCCGTCAGCTTTGTCTACACAGTCTTTTACTGAGAAGGCTTTCTTGTTTTTATGCAAACTCATTAATTTTTCATCTTCTAATTTGTATTTGTTTATGAAGTCATTTCCAACCTTGAAGTCACAATGAAAACCTTTTAGATGATCTTCCCTTGAATTTATAGTCTGGTTTTTTTATGGATTAGGTCTTTTAGAACCCACTTTTACATTTACTATTAGGTCTTGGTCCAATTTGTTTTTCTCCAGAGAGTAAGCCTGTCTTCCCAATATTATGTCCTAAAGAAGCTGTGCATTCCCATTATTTCATGGTATCAATTTTCAGTTTCTATACATCCATGGGGCCTAATAATGATCTTTTCATTTTGTTCCATTATTTTGCTTGATTTTTCACATCTGTTATGCTGATGTTATTGCTCTAGCCTTTTAATATCTGTTAATATCTGTTAACGTAAGACCCTTCATTGTTCTTCTTTATCAAAGTTAATTTTTTATTAACAAATAGCTTTATTGAAGTCTTTTATAGATTTTTATTATTCTATAAACATTTTAGAATAAGTGATAATAAGTATATTGAATTGCTCAAACCATCCAGATGGGATTTTTATTGGGATTTTACTGAATTTATGGATCAGTTGGAGAGAGGCAGGGATGGTGAGCCCTCCCACATCCCCATTCAGCTCAGCCGTCTGGCCTGTTTGTGAAGTAGAGCAAGTCAGCACACTCTTAGTACCCGCCACGGTAGCTTTCCACCTGACAAGTGATTTGTTCCCTTGGGGGGGCCACCTGAAGCATTTGCCTTGCTTATTCACTGTGCTTAGAGCCATAGCAACTCTCCAGCCCTGTCACGTAATCACAGGAAACTCGGTCTCCTTCCTGTTCCATAGGACATCGTACTGGTCCACAGAGACCCACCAGCTGGCCACAGAGGCCACAGCGGAGTGGTCCCTGACAACTGGGAGCCACAGTTCACAAACCTAGACAATTACAGGAGAGAGAGACACACACGGTAGACTAGACCAGAGAGGGGCAGTGTCATGGACGCACCTGAGACGCTTGGGTTTGAGGTAAGTGTGGAAACAGGAGGAGAAAGAGAGGTTTATGACCCTCAGGAGTGTCCTTCACATGAGGGTCATGTTCCCCGCTCACATCTACCCAACGATCCCCAGGCACACGTTCAGTGATGTCACTGTATTGCCCACCCTCACCCTCCTGGGGAAATCAGTGCTCCTGAAATGACCTCCAACATCTGAGGGTCATATGTTCCAAGCAAGGAGGTAAGATTCTGCTCCTTCCACAGAAATATGCTCAAAATTGACCCTGATTTTGTGTCGTGGACACTGTGATGTGCCATCCCGCTCCCGGTCGGAAGGCGGGATCTATTCCCCCCATTGTTGAGATTTCTACCGACAGAGGAGCCGGCTCAGTCGTCAGCCCTCTTGGGAACGTGCCTTGGCCATGTCATTCAGGACCAACGTCCTTCCCCATAGCAGTGCATCCAGGGGCTGGGCCACATGGGGCGCAAGAGCAGGGCTCCTTCGCCCCAGCTCAGGGCCACTCGGAGCGACCGTCTCAGCCTCAAGCTGTCTGTGGGGCTGGCTGAGACCATCACGGAGATGTTTCCGAGCCCAGGAGAAGTTTCTGGAAAGAGCGCCCCATATTTCCAGAAGGTGAGGCATTGATCCCTGGTGACAGGCAGAGTGACGTTGCACACCCACCACCCTATTTCTAGCAGGCGGGTACGCATCACCAGGAGAAGTACACCCCCATTCATTCATCTCAACCAGCAATTCCCAGACCAGAGTCCGGGCCCGGGGTGGGAGGGGTCATGAGGACCCAGAGACCGGTCCTACACATTGCAATTAGCTACTTGATGTGGCGGGCCCGTGAGAGGCCAGCTCCTTGGTACGAGTGCTGTTACAGATGGCGACAGGAAGGAGGATGTTGAAGGCGTGGGAAGATCACCATGTGGAATCTATGGACTTCCGGGACTCAGGGAGGTTGTAGAGAAGACTGGCCGCTCCGGGTGCCAGGTCAGGACTGTGGGTGTGGCATGTTAGGAGTTGACCTACCGTAACCGTAGAGACGAGGTGTTTATGGAGGCAGCAGGGGCCTCATCCAATGACTCCTTTGTCTCTGCCATGTCCCTGTCATAGCCCTCAGGGCTCCCAGAATGCAGAATGACACGGGGACACAGCAAGACCTGCAGAGGCTCAGCCACAACCCTGCACGGTGAGCGCGTCACTCCGGGAACATCGCCACATCTTCTGGAGGAAGAGCATCCTTCACCATCTCTCTGACCTCAGAACATCCCGGGAACTACCTCCTCTGAGCTTGACAATGGCCCCAGGACCCAGTGCAGTGAGGCGGTTGTTGAGGGAGGTCATCAAGAGTCCGTGGTCACTGGGTGGTCACTGGGGCTGGGGCTGGGGCTGGGGAGTGAAGGTTTCTCTGCGACCGAGCAGGAGGTAGAGAAAATGAGCAACATGGTGGCCTGCCCGGTGCTCTGGGTCAAGGCACTCACTCCCTCGCAGACTGGATAACTCCGCCCTGCAGGGGGCCTGTCGGGGGAGGAGCCCTGCCCTGGAAATCTGTAGAGGAAGCACAACGAATCCTTAGGGAGTTGGGAGCGGGACAGGACATCTACGGAGTGTCGGTGAAGGCCCGATGGGGCACATCCCCTGCAGGAACGAAGGCCAAGACTCCAGTCCTGCCCAGCACCGGCTGTGGGACCGGACACTCATGCAGAGTCCCATCCCGGGACAGGACACGTACCATGCCCGGCGGTCATTGCTGGTCTGGCGAGGCTGACAAATCCCAGGAACGGGTGGTGGGCTGCGGGGGAGACCTGAGACACAGAGAGGAAGCTCAGAAAGCAAAGCCGCCTTCCCAGTCGGGTATTAAGTGTCCGGTCAAAATCACATGGAAGCAAATGTGGCTTGACCCCGTGTTGCTCAGCCTGGGGGAAGCCTTCCAGCTCAGGCCTGCCCCTCGGCCCCCTCCCTCCCTGCATCCCCCCAGCAGGGCTGCCTTTAGAGTTAGAAGTGTCCGTGACTCTGGAAGGTACCGCTTGGGCATTGTGTAGAGACAGTAGAAGAGGACAGTGCCCCAGGGGCTTTTGTCCCTGCTCTGGAAGGGGCAGAAACCCATTCTGCCCCAGGGAGCATCAGCTCCGAGCAGCGGGCACAGCCCTCCCCCCTCCCGGCCCAGCTTCTCTCGAAGGAGCAGCGCGTGATGGAGGGCACTTCCTGCCTTCAGGGGTGGGGTGAGCATATGTCCCAGGGACCCCTCTCTGCCCCGGCTCAGACCCCCGCGTGACCGAGCATCATGCCTCTTTGGAGCAGAGGATCACCCCGCCCACCAGTCCAATGTGTCCAGAAATGGGTGCCACCAGGTCCCGTGGAGAACGGAGGTCCCGCAGGGGCCCCGCCCCATCTGGGTGCCGGGCCCTGAAGCCTGTGGGAGGGAGTGGGAAACGCCTGGTGCTCAGTTGAGACTCTCCATCCACCAGGACTGTGGTCCTTATTCAGCCCAACACTGACACCATCTGGACAGAAACAGGAAGGAGCCACAGCAGCCAAGGGGCTGAGCTCAGAGCGGTCTGGCTGGTGACCACAGGCCATGAGCCTCCTGCACAGACAACTGAGTTGTTCTAAAGGGATGAACTCTGTAGCGGTTAATCTGAGTGGACCCTTATGGGGTCAGGACACGGGAGGACGTCTGAGTTTGCCCACACAAGCCTGAGGTGGACCTCCCAGTCTTCCATGTCCGGAAAAGTCTGGGTGAAGCCGGCTGCGTTGGCCTCACAGGCAAGGCATACTTAGAACACTCATTCGGAGGGAGGGGCGGGCCAGTCTGCCAGCCCTTCCCAGGTTGGGAGCTCAGGTTGAGGCTGTGGCCGTGGCCCTGGGTGTTGTCCAGAACGCACACAACATGCTGCGACTGCGTTTGCCAGGTCTTCGTGTTTCTAGGGCAGTCGGCATGCTTGGCCGTGCGCCACCCCGGCGGGGCACCACGGCGGCCACTCCTTCTCCGCACCTAGTGTGCTGTATGTACTCAAAGGTCATTGTCAGGGCTCGTTCCCAGCCAAGGCATCGCCTCCCTGATGGCCAGGGGCGTCAGTGCCTCATGAACCCATCTCTGTGCAAACCAGGCCAATGGGGAGTAGAGAAGCTGGTCCCTCGTCTGGATGTCTGTGTCATTTGGACAGTGACAGGGGCCCATGTAAGGTCAGGAGGCGCGAGACTGAGCAACGGAACACGGCACTGGATGGAAGCCCCGTCTCCCCTGTTATTCGCAAGCAACAGGGCTAATGGAAAGGCGGAATGCACTAGTGAAGCAGCAGATTAAGTTACCGACCAGTAAAGCCACCTAGCCGGGAGGGACTCAAGAGCGGCACCCTGGCCGAGGCACCCGCACCGTAAAGGTGTGGAAGTTGCTGGAAGCAGCCATTGCCTCAGCTCCAGCTGAAAATCAACGTGCGGTGCTGCTGAGAGCCGAAGCCTCCCACGCCCAGGAGAGGGGTCGTCTGCTGGAGTCTGCACTCAGACCTCCTGCGGGGCTGGGTGAGTCACTTCCCATCCCGGGGTGAGGCGAAGCACTCGGTCTCCCTGGGATCCCATCTTTCTGCTACAAGCTGGACCCACTGAGATGCCCCTTGCCTGAATGGAATGTGCACCATTGGAGGAGAGGAGACGGTGGGGGTCCTGGCCTGGCAGACCCCGCCCCCGGGCTATCTCCTCAAGCCTGACAGTGCTGCCACCCCCAACCAGGCACCATGCATGGTGTGCACAACCAGGCCGAGGTCCTAACCCCGCCAACCTCCATGTCCTCAAGGCCAGTGTTGGAGGAGTGTCCTGCTTCCCACTGGTAAGATCATTTGTGCTCCATCTTTGTTCCCTCCATTGGCCTGGAGGCCAGCACAGCCCACGTAGGACCCCTTCCTCACGTCACCCAGAGACACGTAAGGACAAACCCTGTCCTTACTGACCCCGGAAACGACTCTAAGGAGAAAGGCGGGCCGCCAGAGAGGGATGGGCACTTACTACATCGAAGGAGGCACCGGCACTGTGATTCCAGCAGAATGCTGTGTTCACAGCCGATGAGTGTGCCAAGGCTGCACCTTTGCTGAATCACATGAGGACACAAATGAGCGTCCTGAGCAGTCGAACCCCCAGGCTCAAGGACTCCGTAAGCCAGCGGCTCCGATCCTGGGGGTCTTGGTGGGAAAAGACCTCGCTGCTGGTCATCATCAGGGTTTTCTCCTCCAAGTGTCCAAGTGTTCTTGCTGAGGCGTTAGCCTGCGCCGGAGCCAGATAGCCACCAGGGGAGCCACCTGCAGACTGGTGAGACCCCTTGCTGACGGCCCAGGGCCCTGCCAGGAGGAGGCATGGTGTGAGATTATAAACGCCCGTCAAGTGTTGGGCAATGTCATCAAAGAGATGTGACGTGGGTGACCCATGAGCAGGCCCCAGGCAATCGAGGCTCCTCACCTCTTCCTCTGTCCTGGGAATGTGGGTTCTGCTGGCCTCTCCTGCTCCCAGAGGCTGCCCCAAGGACACAGCCCTGACATACTGGTGTGACCTTGAGAGCATCTGTTGGTATACGGGACTGAACCCCATCAAGGCCTCTATGTAAACATCTAAGAGGCTGGGGGGCAGGTGCAGGGACCGCCTCATCTTCCAGATGCCCAAGACAAGCCTTGTGAGTGAGTTTTCCTTGCTTACTAAACCTACCGCCTACCAACCTGGAGTGGCCACCTCTGTGCTGGGTCTCCCTCCGCCCTCAGGGTGTGGGACCGGTTTCAGACGACACACCCGAAGCTCCCAAAGAGGTCGTGAATCAACAGCAGTGACGCTCTCGGTCACTGGCTTTCTGATCCCCAGCCGCGAGCCACAGGCCACTGACACACAGTTTCTACCCTTGTGGCTCAGAGCTCCGGCTCATCTCGGAACACACGATAGTCCCTGTGCTTGGCTACCTGGGCGTGGGACACTCGGGACAGGATCTCTCCCCCAGCGATTCCCAAAACTCTCTGGTGGCCGTGCCTCCTGTGTCATTGGGTCTCAGGACACAGACCCAGTGGGCGATGTATACACTTAGAGGTTTTACTGTAGGGACTCGGCGTTGCACAACCATGGCGGCGACAGACTGGCTGGTGACCCACCTGCCTCTGGTGCGGCCGCCGGAGGCCCACAGAGCAGGCGGCCAGGGTCCGCGTGAGAGTGAGTGCCGCCCACGAGGATGGCACCCGCATCCACCTTTGGGCACATCCAGCCAGCCGCTTCCACGATGGGGGTCCCTGCACCACTGAGCCAACAGTGGACCCGGCCCAGGAGTCAGCGGCTGGGGGAGAAGACCCCCGGGAGCCAGCGGAGGGAGAACCGGCACAAGACCTGGGTGCCGCGCAGCCCTCCCGCCCTCCCTGCGCTGCTCCTCCTCCTCCCAAACCCTGCGCACACGTCCAGGCGGTTGGCTGCAAGCTGGCAGGACAAGAGCCCGGGGGGACGGAGCTCCTGACACAACACCACCTCCCACACCCCCGTCCTGGCCCGCTGCCCTCGGACCCGGGGTGTGACAGCGGTACCGTGGGGTCTGACAGCCAGGCCGACGAGGGGTAAAAATCCACTCCACTGGCTGCGTGTCTTCAGGACACTGACCTGACCTCGCAGGGTCCCTCTGCTCCTTCTTCAGCGGCGACGTGGGGTGTGCGCTCCCGCTCTGCTAAGGCGGGGGCTGGGCGAGATTGTGACGGGCGGCCGATCCCCCCGGGCGTCTGGGTTTTCCTTCTCTTCCAGGGACTCCGGACTCTCCTAGAAGCCCCTGGGGTACGGATTAGACGGTGCCCTTGTTACATGCCCGGGCCTGTCCCCACTTCCTCCTGGTGACGTCCCGGGGCTTCGCAGCAGCCTGGGGACAAAAGGAGGGTAGGTCTTGGTCACACACAGGTCCCGCCCCAGCCATGGGCTTTCCAAACGCAGGGCTTGAGCCGGGCATCTGGGGCTCCCGTGCCCCCAGAGGTCCTGACGTGGCGCAGCCTCAATGCCTGGCGCGTCTAGACGCCCGTCCTCCCTGGCCTCTGGTGGGCGCCTCTCTCCTGGGACTGCTGGTTCTCAACCCTGGGAGGAGCCTCAAAAAGTGCGGGTACCCGGGGCCCTACCTCCCAGTTCTCTAAGAGTTGGGGGTGATTCCTGGAAATCAAGACTTTTAAATTCACAGTTTCCCTGGTGATTCTAATATTCAGACAGCTGACACTACCCCCGTGAGATCTTACCGGTCCCCCTGGCGACTCCTGGCCCTGGGCAGGGGCCGCAGCGTCATTCACTGGGACCAGCCCCTGTGTGGCTGACGCTCAGCTTTTCTTTGGGTCCAGGAGAAAGTGAGGAGCAAATCCTATCGGGTCTCGCATTAGTTTGCTAGACTTGCCGTAACAAAGACCCTCCACCAGGGGGCTTCCGCTGCAGAAATGAGTCTTCCCTCCATGCTGGAGGGATCCAGGTGCAGGCAGGTTGGTTTCTTGCGCGGCCTCTGTACCTGATCCGCTCACAGCGTCTTCTCTCTGGGTGACCGTAAGCACCGGGGCTGCCACCCTGAACACACCTGTCTGCTCCCCACGCAGAAGGACAAGGCTGGCATCGCAGATGCTCGCCCCTCCTAACCCTGAGAGCCCACACTCGGAGGGAACCTAACCTTCTGCTGGGACCTGCAGAGCTGACTGGACGGCCAGCCATTTGGAGGGGCTGCTTTGGGAACGTCTATGACACTCTGTGCCCGGCGGAAGGGACAGAGGGACAGAGACGGGTCGGACAAGAGCTTCACAGTCTGGTGTGACGCACGCGCACGGGAGAGTCCTCTTAAGCTCGTGTTCTGACGGATGTGTAATCGGATGTCACAGGTGGCAGTTGGCCGTGATGTTTATAGAACTACCAGGAAGAGCCTCTCAGGGGCTCCGCGTGTGCCCGCCCGTGGTGGGCACCCCACCAGCCCATGTGGGCACCCCGACCAGCCCGTGGTGGGCACCCCGACCAGCCCATGTGGGCACCCCGACCAGCCCGTGGTGGGCACCCCGACCAGCCTGTGGTGGGCACCTGGACCAGCCCTTGATGGGCACCCCACCAGCATGACTCGTTTACACATCAGAGCAGCCCCGTCCACATTACAAAGCAAGAAATGTGTAACCTCTCGGAGCCTGGGACAGTGGGGACAGTGGGGAGGCCCCGCTGTGGTCACCACCCCTCACAAGGCACATTTAAAGTGGGCAGAACTCGGGCATCTGGGTGGCTCAGTCAGTGAAACGTCCAACTGTTGATTTCAGCTCAGATCATGGTCTCGCGGTCCGTGGGTTTGAGCCCCGCGTCAGGCTCTGTGCTGACGGTGCGGAGTCTGCTTGGGATTCTCTCTCTCTCTTTCTCTCTGTCCATCCCCCACTCGTGCTCTGTCTCTGTCTCTCAAAATAAATAAATAAACTTTAAAGACTTTCCAACTGGGCAGCATAAGGGAAAGTCCAGCGGACAGGAAACTGAGGCCAGAACACTGCCCCCCGGGATTGGCGGGAGAAGCCACGGAAATATGACCAGTCACAGTGTCTGGAGAGTGCCGTGGATGGCGCTGGGTCCCCAAATTCATACGCTCACCTTGTGCACCACCCCCTCCAGTGTGACTGTATTTGGAGGCCAGACCTTTAAGGAAGTGATGGTGTTGAGTGGAGGTCAGAAGGGTGGGCCCTGAGCGGAAGGCCTGCGCCCTTACAGGACCCCGGGCTGTGCTCGCACTGGGGGGGCGGCCACGTGGGGGCAGGAGAGGCGGGGGCCATCCGCAGGCCAGGGAGAGAGACCCCACTGGAAACCAACCCACCGGCACCTGCACCTCGCACATCCAGACTCAAGAGCTGTGAGGACAGAAGTGTCTGTACATGAGCCCCCGCCGCACGCTCCACACGGGACAGAGTCTGGGAAGGAAGTGGGAACCTGACTGTAAGGGACACTGTGTGATCCAGTGAGAGTTGTCACTGTGGGTGACGGGAAGCGGGTCGGGGGCGAGGAAGGCGGGCTGTCCCCTAGCATGAAAGCCCCGCTGCTGAGTGCACAGACCAGAGTCTGAGGAGGTCGGGGCCATCGAAGAGACACTGTCCCAGGCCTGGGGCCAGCACCGCCGCGTCCACACGCCCTGACGGGTCACACAGCCTCGCCCACTGCTGAGCACGGAGGACGCCCCGGCCAGCGCGAGTGGGCGGCTGGCTGCATCATCCGGGCAGCTCTGGGGCCGGCCAGCATGCGCTGGGCGCTCCGGTGCCGCCTCATCCCTGCGGAGCCCGCCGTCCTGGACTCCAGCAAAGCAACCTCGCCAGCAGGTGTGGGAGGCGCCCTGGGGGGAACAGACCCCTCTGAGAAGCTCGTGCCCATCCTTCATGACAAAAGGGAGATGCCAGTGCCTTTTTGGACCTGCCAGCACCCGGAAAGACCGTCCTCCTGCCCCCTCTTGCTCACACAGGGTCACCCCAGAGCTTGGTGCCGCCTCCGGCCCCCATTCCGGGAGCAATGCGGTCTCCACCGGGGTTAGACCATCCGGGAGCTGTGGACACTGCAGCCCGAGCTGCTCTCTGCACGTTCGAGGTTTCCCATGTGGGCTGGCTGTCCTTCAGAAAGAAGCCTCCCTGTCACTGTCAGCTGGGCTGTGGGAGCCAGGACCCAGAGGTCCTCGTTAGGACAGCGTCCCGCTCCAGCACATCACCGCTGGGGGTTCCTTGGCCACCAGAGCCAGCAGCGGTGGACATCTGACCGCTGTTAAGGCCCTTCGGCCGGGTCTGATCCCTTCCTTGTCTATATGAACGGTCACTGGCCCAACCACCTGCCTGGTAGGGACAGAGCCCGCCCCAGCTCTGCAGCAGCCCGGATCTGTGTCCAGCATGTAGGATACTCTGGCCGTTGAATTTGGGGTGTCCTTCCCATCCTGACTGCGAGCTCCGTGCAGGGGTGGTCACAGCTGCCTTCACCGCACCTTCCCAGCCCCAGAACAGCCGAGCCCCAGAGAAATATTTGCTGCCGACTCACAAGTGTGAACTGCGTGAGAACGGGGCTCAGGGGCAGCGATGGGTGCGCTTTCCCGTGAGAGCTGTTTTTAGCCCCCAGTGGCTTTCCCATTCTTTTGCTCAGAGAAGCCTGCGCAGCCCAGAGACAAAGCAAGTTGCCAGTGTCACACAGGAAGGGGCCTCCCCGGGTCTGAAGCCCAGGTGGTGCCCTTTGTATCCTGCTGGCCGTTTCCCACAGCACCTGCCTCTTCCTCCGCCTCCCGGGTCCCCAGCCTAGAGGGTGCCAGCACAGGGGCGGCACCCCACCTGCCCTACCTCGCTGGAGCCAGGCCTGCAGCCTCGAGTCAAGGTCCGCGACAGCTCCTGCTCCGGCAGCGGGCGCCCGGCCAGCGGCACCACCCAGGGGCACGTCCTCACAGCCTGATTAAGGTGCCCCTCCCTCCGGCTGACTCTTCCCGGTCCCCCCGCTGAGAGGGGCCAGCGCTTGCTGTGCCAGCCCCTCTGTGTCACAGGGAGAGCGGTGAGAAGGGCTCGGCCAGCACCAGCCCTCTGGTTGCTTCTCCTCCTGCGGCTGCAAGCGGGTCAAGTTCACGGCCAAGCCAGGCGAGACCTGAGGTTGCTGAACAATGGGCACCTTGGCCACCGGCAGCCTCCTCCTGGTCGTCCCACCGCGGGGCCCTTGTTGACAGGCCCTGCACAGATGCCTGTGAGTGCCCTCGTCCCTGGAGACTGCGGTCTGCTGGCCGGGCTGGGGGCGGGGCGGGTTGGCGGGGTCTCCTGGGCATGGGGGGCCGCACAGAGCGGCCTGTGAGCCCCGGGCCCAGCGCCACACCTCAGGACGCTCGAAGACGTTGCCTGTTGGTGTCTGGTCCTTGCACACAGGGAGAGTGCCGGCCCCGGGGAGGCGGTGAGAGAGGGGGTGTGGTGGGGGGGAGGCGCCGCTGCTATTCATGCCCAGGGTGTGGAGCACTGGGAGGTCTTGGTCCCAAAGGTGCGCAGGCGAGGGGAGCTGCTCTGGTCCCTGTGCCCAGCGTGACATCTACCCTCCGGGCAGTATGGTCTGCGGTGGGGGGGGGGGGTGAGTGTGCTTGTGTGTGTGACTGGGACAGTGTGTGTCTGCGTGTGTGTGAGTGTGTGTATGTGTGATTGAGTGTGTGCGTGCATGTCTGAGAGTGTGAGGCTGTGAGTGTGTCTAAGTGTGTATGAGTGTGCCTGAGAGAGTGTGAGCGTGTCCCCGTGCGTGTGTGTGTGTGGGTGTGAGTGTGTCTAAGTGTGTGTGGGTGTGAGTGGATGTGGTCGGCCGGGGGAACCCGCAGTCAGGGCCCTGCAGGAAGGGCAGAGCGCAGGGCACTCGGGAGGAGGGGCTTGTGGGAAGGAGAGAGAAGCAGAGGAAGGAGCTTGGGGCCTGAGGAGGTGAAGCCAGACTCGGAGCCTGGGCGGAAGTCCTATTAGCGTTTGAAAGCCTTTTCACTGCACTTTTGGGGCACCTGGGTGGCTCAGTCAGTTAAGCGTCCGATTTCAGCTCAGGTCATGATCTCACAGTTTGTGGGTTTGAGCCCCACATCGGGCTCTGTGCTGACAGCTAGCTCAGAGCCTGAAGCCTGCTTCGGATTCTGTGTCTCCCTCTCTCTCTGACCCTCCTCTGCTCACACTGTCTCTCTCTGTCTCTCAAAAATAAATAAAACATTAGAAAAAAAAATTTTTTAACTGCTCTTCCTCCAAATGAGACTTGGTCCAGTGACCAGCCCAAACAGTAGTATTTGGTCACATTTTTGCGGCTGGCCCCCCCTCGTGCCCTGAGGACTCCCGCTAGGAGCCAGGGGTCCTTCCCTGGGTCCCGAACCCGGACCAGCTGTGCTCAGCTGTGAGGACCCAGCCGGTGACCAGGCTGCCCGAGGGACACGGGCACAGTCCAGTCCCCCAACCTCCCTTAAGACACTTGATAGCAACAAAGAAATGCAAAATCCTGCAAAGGAGGGAGCAGCAGCACCATCGCTTGCACAATTCCGGCTAGATGTGCGCACAACCGGTTCTGCGCTGCCCGCCTCCACCCCGGGTAGACAAGCATTTACGGAGCACCTGCTGAATGCCGGGCGCTGGGCACTCAAAGCTGCGGTCCTGGGTCTCTGATCCGTGGGCCACGCCCTGGAGGCAGAGCCCTTCCCGTGCCCCTGGATCGGGATCCCCAAGGGACGGGAGAGCTGAGGGAGTCAAGCTCACGCCAGAGGCCTTCCCAGGACCCAGCCTTCTCTCTGCCCTGTGGCCGGTGAGGTGTCCGAAGTGTTCTACGGGACATCACGATGCCTGGCTTACTTAGAACCAGAGTCAGTGCCTAAGGTCACAAGATGGATGTTCAGTGTGACGTTGCATCGAGGAAGGACCCAAAACGTCTGCCAGGGGATGGATTAAATTCGTCACACGTCGATCCTGTGACATTCCTCGCTGTCTACAATGTTTGTGCGGCTCGGGATAAGGACGTTTGTCCCACTAAGGGACGAGGGTCACGGGCACACTCAAGTCCCCAACCTCTCTGAAGACACTTGGTAGCAACGAAGAAACGCAAAATCTTACACAGGACGGAGCAGCCGCAACAGCGCTCGCTAAACTGGGCGGTTCCACAAATACCGGTTTGTGAAACGGTCACACACGGAAGAGAACAGAGAGAAAAGTGTGCGGAGAAATAAAATGCGCTTAAAAAGGAAAAAAGCAAGTCTGTATGTGATGACAAAGCAACGTGCCCAGGATGTAACGTTTTGCCTAGCGGGAAAAGCAAATGGTAGAACAATATGTCTGGAATAATCCCGTTTGCTTAATTAAGTTATACATGTAGACTCTAAATTTCAGCCTGAGCCCCAGAGCTGAAAGCACTGGGTGTTTAAGACCCTACATTCTTTTTTAAATGTTTATTTAATTTTATTTTGAGAACGGGCGTACAAGCAGGGAAGGGGCAGAGAGAGAGCATCCCAAGCAGGTTCCACACTGTCAGCACAGAGCCTGAGGCGGGGCTCGAACTCACAAACCGTGAGATCATGACCTGAGCCAAATCAAGAGTCACTCAGGCAACTGAGCCCTCAGGCACTCCTGGCCCTACATTTGAAGGGGAGGTGCAGAACACAGCTGGCTGAACTTTCGAGAAGGTGGCAGACCTTGCCCTCCAGCCCACACACAGCCTGGCCCCAGCCTGACACGGGAACACCAGAACCTGAAAGGGGGGTTCAGGTGACTCTTGGGAGTCAGGGCCTGTGATGCTTCTCTTTCCCCATAAAGAAGCCAAGAGATGAAAGGCCCAAGAGGGCATGTCACAGGATTAAGGGGTCCCCAAGACCAGGAGCCTGGCTGTTCACCTCCCCGCTGACCCCCGGCCAACCAGGACCCGCTTGCCTGGGTGCCCGCGCCGGATGGGCCAGCGCCCTGGTGCGGGGGTGCAGGGGAGCAGGAGAGGAGCCGGCAGTGGGCGCACCGCACCTCTGCCACTCAGAGGGGTGCCGATGTTTCCTCTGGTTTCCCAGGAGCCCAGCGGACGCTGTGGAAAGTCGCCCCCCTGGAACCATTCTGACGAGATCCCACCCAAGAAGGCTGTCGGGGGGACAGGGGGAGGGTCCACGGAAATCAGCCGGCAGGAAACTGGACAGCGAGGGTCCCGCTGTGACAGACCTCCCGAGATCTCCCTGCACAGGGGAGCCACCTCGGCGGGGGGCAGCCGCAGAGCAAGTCCTGAGTGAGGACTGTCCCCTCCCCCTCTGCCCCGGGGGGAACAAGGTGCAGGTGAACCGTAGCTTCCCACGACCAGCCTCGGAGCCGCAGGTCAGGGCCAACCCCGCGGGGCCGGATGTGATGTCTCAGTTTAAGATGAACTAGACAAGAGCATCTTCTCAATGTCTGGAAGTGACCAGAAGGCTCTGGTGTCTGGTGTCTGCCCGAGGCCGTCCTCGGAGGCAGGTCTGAGAGCCGGCGGGAACACGGCAGGAGGCGCCTCGCTTCCAGCCCAGCCCTGCTCCCCAGCGGGTGTGCGCAGCATGTACGTGCGGGTTCCTTCTCCTCCGGGAAGCCAGACCGAACTTTCCAGCCTTCACTCATCTCAAGCTATTCCGACGCTTCATAACAGCCTGGTGTTACTGTCTTTTTTTTAAAATGTTTATTTATTTTTGAGAAACAGAGAGAGACAGAGCATCATGAGTGGGGGAGGGGCAGAGAGAGGGAGACACAGAATCCGAAGCAGCTCCAGGCTCTGAGCTGTCAGCACAGAGCCCGACTCGGGGCTCGAACCCACAGACTGTGAGAACATGACCTGAGCCAAAGCTGGATGCTTAACCGACGGAGCCCCCAGGCGCCCCAGCCTGGTACCAGTTTCTAATTTGAAGAATTAATTTCCTAAAAATACAGACACATTGACCACAACGGGTCCAGCTCAGGATCCGGGACGCTCCCCGCAGCCCCGGCGCGGTTTAGGGGAAGGGTCTGTTCGGGACGGGCAGGAGAACGGCGCTCTGAATAGCTCGCCAACCCTCTGACCTCGCTGACCCCGCCGACCCCGCCGACCCCGCCCGTCCCACCGATCCCCGCACTGTGAACTCTGCAGCCACAGTTGGTTTCAAACAAGCAGACGTGTCACCACCGGCTCTCCAAGTTCCCGGCTCTTCAATCCCCTGACGTTGGAGGAGTGGAGCCCGGGAGGCGGTGGCCAGTGCCCGTCCCGCTCAGTCTCTGCCTCGAAGTAACAAAGCGTCACCGGTTCAAGAGAAAAGTGCCCGTGCATCCAGGCAGGCCAGCCCCCCACCCCAGCCCAGGAAGCTGCTCCTTTGAGCCAAGTGGAAGATTCCAGAAGGCCTGGGAGGGCTCTCGCAGGTGGAAGGTGTGTCGGATGAGACGGAGGGAAGGTGCGAACCCCAAATCTCAGACAGCAGTGGCCTGCGGCTGTGGAGCCGCCCCCGGGGCAGGGAGGAGGAAGATGTTGGGAGGTGACTAGGTTGAGCCTCTCCCTTCCCCGCCGCAGTCCAGCCACCGTGGCAGCGGGCAGGTGGCGACGGCCCACTCTGTGCTGGGCGCCAGCCGTGTCTCACACTGCATGCAGAGCCCCTCACTTCGTCCTCTCCGTGGCACGAGGTAAGGACCCTCGTCGTTCCCACTTGACCAGAGAGGACGCTGACACTTGGGTCACACGGCTTGCCCGAGGCCCCCGACACCGCGACCCTGCTGGTAAAACCCAGACTCCAGCTGCCGCTGATCCCAGAGGAAAGCTGGCTTTCTCACGGGCGCGCCTGCGCGGGAGGCAGAGCCCTGGGTCCACCAGCAGGGGTGAGACCTGACCTAAAAGCCTCCAGAGAGCTCCTTGCCTCCCGCCCCCCACTGCCCCCGTCAGGAATGAGGGTCCTGCTGCACCTGCTCTCAGCAGAGGAGAGAAAAGACGCTCTCTGACTTTGTCGTGCGCCCTTCAGACCCTCTGTTTCATCCCTCCAGGTCTCAGTCTGCACGTAGAGAAACAGAGAGCTAAGTCCAACTGTCTCAGAGATTGAAGGTCGCGGATGGTGACGGACCCATTTCTCTGCAGGTGCAAATACTAGGACACCAGGGGAACCGAGTACATTCATCCCGTAAAGTCCCTCCACACCTTGGGCTGGGACGTGCGGCGTGCTGAGGACACACGCAGCGCTTTCTGACAGAGAGCTGAGGTCTTCGGGAGCCAGAAAAGAGCGGTGACTCGGTCAAGGAATCCCTGAGAGTCTGCGGCGAGTGGGTGGGGGGGAGTTGGGGGGGGCTGCACAAAGTCTGGGAAAGTGCTCAGGACACTTGCTAAGAGGCAAGGCCCCTGGAGCGCAGCTGCCTGGGTCCTGCCATGCAGTCCCCCTGGGTCATCTCCGAGCCTCTGCTTCCTCGTCTTCAAGGCTTCCCTTGCAGCTACAAGTGGTCACATGACTGTGTTCAGGACGCTGAGATCAAAGGAGACAGCTGCTAAGAGTTTCCTGGAAAACCTCCCAATTTCCCCAAAAAATAACAGAAGCCGTCGATGCCACTCCCCTTTTCCTCCTTCCTGCCTCGAAGAAGAAAAGCCAAGAGGCTACGGAAGACCCAGGGGCCCGGGCCCTCGATGATGCTCTGGGGGTGACGCGTCAGCACAGACACTGCCTGCGTCCAGAACGCCTGTGTGGAAACGGTACATGCTCTCACGGGGAAAGCCAGTGGTCATCGGTTTTCTATTTCCGGTGAGCGGAAGTATTGCCCACACGTAAGATCGTACAGGCCAGAGATTGAGACACAGAGTAGAGAGAAGATGAGTTTGGGGGGGAGTGACCAGCTGGCATGCTTTTGCCCAGGACTTTCTTAGTTTAAATTTTTTTAATGTTTATTTTTTAGAGAGAGACAGAGCGTGAGTGGCAGAGGGGCAGACAGAGAGGGAGACACAGAATCCGATGCAGGCTCCGGGCTCTGAGCTGTCAGCACAGATCGTAATGTGGGGCTCGAACTCAAGAACTGTGAGATCATGAGCTAAAGTCGGATGCTTAACCCACTGAGCGCCCCAGGCGCCCCAAGGGCTTTCCCGGGTTCAGCACAGAGAGCCCCATGCTGCCACTCCTTCATCGCTGGGTAAACAAGAGTGCTGGTCTCCCTCCTTAGAGACGCCCTCAGCTCCTAGAGGGAAATACTAAGACCCGGGTAAGAGCAAGGTTCGCCCAGGATGAGACAGGGAGTGGCCAAGCCCGGACCGCAACCCTGATTTCCTGACTCCGAACTCAGGGTCCTTCCTCGCGTGGCAAATCAGTAGAGAAGTGCTGTCCTTCCCAGGAAACAAAATGGCCAGAATTACCTCCCCCCGCTGAGAGCGTGTGGCTCCCAGGCCCGTAAGGAGGACCTGCTTCAGTCTGGTCAGTAAGACCTGGCTGGTGTGGACGCCGATGCCTTCACGGGAACGAGGCAGAGCCCGCGTCTGCGAGGTCACAGGAGCCCAGCCGGAGGGGCCCACGGCTTGAAGCTTCTGGAATAGGCTGGGGCCGGGCCGCCTTCAGTCCTCAGGCGCCGTGCTTCCTGGCGAGGGGCCCCGGAGGGGAGAGGTGAGGAATCGGCTCTACTTTTCATGGTTTCCGATTCAGCACCTACTGAGAATGGACAGAGGGCTCACAGTTTCACCTGCTCCTTTACTTAATTTTTAGAACAGGCCCGTGAAAGAGGTGTGATTGTGTCACCCCCTCTTTGCCGGTGAAGAATCTCCCGGCAGGTGCGCAGCGTGGTGAGTCACTGTGCTTTCTCCCTGCGGTGCGCTCCCCAGGGCCCCCCTCCTCACCCCCTCCTCAGCCCCTCACCCCACCCTCCTGCTCTCGGACCCGGCTTTGGGCTCGTGCTCACCCACTGGCTTCTCCTGCCTGGAGCTTCGGTGACGCGGGAGGGCAGCAGCCAGCTGTCACGTGTCTCGTCAGAGGACTGAGGGGGCCTCTCAGAAAGGCACTCGGGCAGGAGTGTCGTGGAGAAGAGAAAGGGGGACCCCTCCTAAGCACGGACGTTAATACTCACACTCTTTGCCGGGTGGGTCGGTGCCTTCAGACCCTGTGACATGCACTCGTGCCTTTCACCCACGTGAGCCTGTGCATTGAGAAACCTCTCTGAGCCTCAGTTTCCCCATGTGTCAAATGGGGGTGGGATTACTTCCCAGACAGGTGGCTAAAAGAACCCAGCCAGCGGGGACCTTCGTCACTGCCACACGGCTCTTCCTGCCCGCCGTCCAGATGCCCCTGCCCACCTCACCCCACCCCCTGGGGACACGCAGGGAGGCCTCGGTGCTCCCGCGCTGGCCCTCCACTCCTCGGGATCAGTCACATCCGTTCTCTCCTCAGACCCAAGAGGACGTGCCTCCTTTGGTGCCCAGGGTCCTGCATGTTAGCCACTGCCTGCAGGACACAGCGGGAGGCCTGGAGTCAGGACAGAGGGGATGAGGATGAGGCGTGGGAGGAGGAGGGACCAGAGCAGTCAAGGAAACCCCAGGTGCACAAGAGGGGTGAGCTCCAGACGTCTGCGCAACAACACGCTACTCACGACTAACAACACTATATTGTGTACTTAAATTTTTCTGAAGTCGGCGGGTCTCCGGGGAGGTGTTCTTACCACAATAAACCGAACAGGAGGGAAAGCGTGCCTTTGGCGGCGGGCGCCGCGCGGCTGCGACCAGCAGGTGGCAGTGCTGCTCCGCAGAGTCGGGCGTGAGCCCCGCCCCCCACCTCCCAGGCCCCGCGTCCCCTCTCGGCCACCTCGGCCTCCCGGAAGGAGGGGCGGGTTTGCAGGGGGACCGCTGTGACCGGAGCGAGCCGGAGGGTCGGAGGCTCCACGCGGCCTGGGATCCAGGATGGGGTCCGCGGAGCCCGCCCGGTCAGGGGGTCGCTGTCCTAATTCAAGCCCTCCCTCAGTCACCTCCTATTTGGGTGACTTGGGTGAACCATTCGGCCCTCCCGGACTCTGAAAGGAAGCTGGAAGATTCCACGAGGGCGAGGAGGGGGGGGCGCAGGGGGGGTTCGGGCGCAACTAAGGACGACGCACCGGGCGGCTTACACGGTAGACGTTTGTCTCTCAAGGTTCTTGAAGCTGGTAGTCCAAAATCGGGGTGCCTGGGGGTGGATCCAAAATCAGGGCTCCGGGGGCGCGGATTCCTGGAGACACCTCCGTCCTGGGCGGCAGGTGATGCCTCCTTGCCGGGTCCTCCCTCCCCTGGCCCCTGTGCACCTGCAGGGCCAGCAGGGGGAGCGCTGCTGTCTCTTCCTCTTAAAAGGACACAGGTCCCATCTGGTCAGGGTCCCACCCTTATGACCCCATTTAACCTTAATTATGTCCCTAAAGTCCCATCTCCAAACACAGTGACATTGGGGGTCGGGGTTCCACCAAATGGATTTTGGGAGCACACAGTTCAGTCTGCAGAAGCTAACAAGAATCAGGCCCCCGGGAGGTGTGGGAGCTGCATACAAATGAATACAGCACGAAGCCGGGTCCCTGTCGGGTCCCTGTCCAGTCTAGGCGGGGCCTGGAGGCCTGTTTGCAGTTAGGGCTCCCTGGGGTTTCAGGGAGAACAGGCAGCCCCCACTGGTCCCTTCTCCCCTCCCAGCTCCCCTGGGCAGGCCCGGGCTTTCCCTGCTGAGGGGAGGGTGACCTGCCCAACACCCCACACCTTCTGGAACATCAAAGCAAGACTGCCCAAGGCTGGGCTCTGAGCAGGACTTCCGGCAGGCGGGCAGGGAGCAGTTTTTTTCTCTTCCCACACGTACGGGACTCCGTCGTTGCCTAGCTGTGCGAGCCAGGACGGACGCCAAAGTGGGAGGGCTGCTTCAACCGGCCTCGGCCCTAGGAAGCAGAACTAAGAGACAGGGAAGACATGCTAGGAACCCCCAGCGTCTCTCTGGAAGGTTCCGAGTGGGGTAGGTGGGGCCGGGGACGGATCTTCCATAGGAGTGGATAGCTTGTCCCTTGCACTTGGACCCTCTACTTGCTTCCTCTCCAGTGAATCTGCCCAAACACCCCTCTCCATCCTGATGTGAGCTTCTCTATCCACGCACGGTACCGGCTAGAAGCCCACAAAACCGCCGTGATTTGGCCACGAGCTTCCGCTGTCTCGGGGGCTGGGAAGAGACAGCGGTGGGAGCGGAGGACATCACATCTCCACCGTCCTCACGGGCATCCTCATTATTACCATCGTCATCAACAGCCCACACGTTTTTAACTCCCTCGGGGGCAGCTGCTGAGCGAGCCACAGTGGGGGCCACGGTCAAGGCTGAGCCCTGGCCCCGGGAAACACCCCTTCTAGCTGGGAGACAGGCCAACCAACAGCACGCATAAGGTACCTGACGTATGCCTGCTACTTTGTACATCCTCAAGGGAGCAAACAGGGCTCAGGTAGTCTGAGAGGGCTTCGTGTAGGAGGTGGGCTTTGAGCTGAAAACTGAATACAAAGTAGCAGAAGAGTATATTGGGGCAACGCAGGCAGAAGCGTGCAGAGCAAGTGCATGGACATGCCTGGTGGGGGCCCAGGGGCGATGCTGATGTGAGAAGGGCACGGGGAGTCATGAGACCAGGCAGGGACTGGGGACAGTCCCAGGAGGGCTCCAGTGTCGGGGGGACAGGGTTCCTACAGCTGCACTTTGTCTCCGCTCTGCCTGGAGCTAAGACCTACCATTTTTCGACCAGTCTCTGCACACCGACTTCCTCTCTTCACTGTCCCCCCGAAGATTGGACCAGGCATGAACATCCTTACGTACCGACCGTCAGCCTGACTCCAAGCAGAAGCCCCTTCTCGGGGGCCTGGGCCCCTGCCTGCTGTGCGGACTCTCAGCCCCCCGTCCTTGGCCTTCACATCCCGGCTCCCTGGCTGTGCACTCGTGTGAGATCATAAGTCACAGGGCCATAAACCACTCTGGAGTGTGTAATAAGTGAATTATTTACCAATGACCCTGGCTAAATGTTCAGAGGGATAAATGATTAAGCCGCAGATCTGTCAAAAAGTTCCCATAAATAAGTAATTCCGGGCCGCCTTAATGGGCTTTGTAAATTACTCATTCATGCCACCGCCGGATCGCCCTCTGGGGTAAGCCCCTCGCACCTGCTGATTTACTGCCGAGGTCTGCGGAGGGTGGGGCACGGCCTGCTGGCCCGCCGGGGCCTTCCCGGGTCACCGCCCAAGAAGCTGGGGTCGGAGGTGGACTGGCCGTCTTGGGCGCCTGGAGGTTTGTCCTCTGGGGTAACCGCCGGGCCCGGGAGCCCGTCCTGAAGATAATCACTCAGCAAACCCGCTGTTAGCACCTCCTGTGTCCCAGGCTCTGCACTCAATGCTGGGAAGCCGAAGACCAGAAATGGCCGCTGGGAGCTCAGTCCGATGACAGAGACAAGCAGGGGCACACAAGGTGATCGTGTCTCCAGAGGGGTGCACAGGGTGATCGTGTCTCTCTGGAGTGGGGGGGGGGAGCATCGAGTCAGCAAAGAAACTGGGGAAGACGCCCAGGCGTGGGGCTTCTGAGCCTTCACTGTGCCAGAAGGCTGGATCCCACCCCATCCAGACAGCCTGAGCAGTGGTGCTGTGATGGCCCCACAGACGACCGTGGGCCAGCGGAGGGACGGTCCTTCCCTCCGGGTGCAGGCCGACGGTGCAGCCCTGCCTGGGCATTGCCAGCCGCAAGCACACCTGGCTCACAGGGCTGCTGGCCGGGAGCCGCAGGCCTTCCCACGTCACCGGCCACAGCAGGTCCCACGGCGGGGCTGCATCTCAACGGGACCACCCGCCAGGAGGAGAGGGAGACTGGTGGACAGCCCGGCACCTGCCCCAGTGCAGACTCTGGTTCTGCGAAGTCACCGGCTCTGCAGCCACAGGCAGGTGCCTGGACTCCTCCGCTGTCTGTTTT
This sequence comes from Mungos mungo, assembly GCA_004023785.1. NCBI lineage: Eukaryota > Metazoa > Chordata > Mammalia > Carnivora > Herpestidae > Mungos > Mungos mungo. The sequence continues at coordinate 68,340 of PISW01008099.1, forward strand.
TTCCACTCTAGGAGTGGGTGATGGTCACAGCTACTGCGCTGGGAAGGTGAAAGGATCGTCCATGTTCCCCGCTCGACACAGCATACCTGCTTGGTGACTTGTGGTCGCTGGTTTCCATCACCATTCGACTAGTCGAAGGGGACGTTTGACGGCAGATGCTGAGGACGGGGTCGCGGCCACACGCACACGCACAAGCACAGGTGCACAGGGACCTGCCTGGGGACCCCGTGCCGGGGACCCTCTCTGCACCGGCCCACCGCCAGCTGCAGTGCCCCCTTCGGCCAGGAGCAGGCAGCCCCTCCTCCGTCCTCTGCACCCACACTACGTGTCCACCTTGTCCGGTCCCTCACCCCCGGTGCTACTTCCCTGCAAAACGAGAGCGACGTGACCATCCACGGACCGAGCGCCGGGGCCGGACCAGGCCTCGAGTTCCCCTTCAGGCCCAGGCCCTCGATTCTCCTCTCCGACCACCATCACCACGGCCTTGAGCAGCCTGGCGGCCTCCCGCCCCATCCTGCATGTCCCAGGCCTGGGCCAGCCCGTGGCCCGGGAAGAGGAGGAGAGCATCAGACAGGGTCTGACCTCCTCCGCCTTCCCGGCAGCCAGAGACTCTGTGGCTCTCCCGCCAGCACAAAATGTGAGCGAGGGTGGCAGGACCAAGAAGACGGGGTCAACTGGCTTGTCTTCGAGGTGTTTCACATGGCACCAACCCATCCCCGGAGGAGGGCCCCGGCCTGGCACTGACCACCAAGGCCCCCTGCCTCCTGGCCCATTTCCTGGGGACCAGCACGCTTCACGAGCCGCTTGGTGTTTAGACTCTCACGGGAACAAGGCTGGGGCCATAGGTCCTGGCCCTGCTCTGCTGCGCAAGGCCTTACAGCCCACGTGGAAACTTCTACCAGACTTCCTGGCCAGCTCACTGCACGCCAGGCCCTGCCCCGAGCGCCGGGCATCCGCCGTGCAGCCGGGCCTCCCGCAAACTGCTCCCGGGGGGAAGACCGGCGTCTCGAGATGAAAATGTAAAGCAAAAGGTGTTACCCGGGTCGGAGGCAGAGGAAGGGCGAGAGCCGTCTGGTGACAAGCTGAGGACAGAGGAAAGGTGTGACAGCGGACGCTTTCTCTGTCCACTTTCCAGCCTCGGGGGCTGCAGGCGCGTTAGGGGTGAGCGGGGTCTGACCGCCGCGCACGGGGAAGCGGGCAGCTCCGGAGGCGCGAGAGCAGGACAGGAGAGGGTGAGGCGGTACAGGTGCGGGGGTGGGTGCGGGTATGGGTGCAGGCCGCCCCCACCCCCGCACCCCCACCCCCAGGCACGGGGCTCTGTACCCCTCTGGAGCCATTCGACTGCGGCAAAGCTCCGTTCCCGTCGAAGTGACGTTTGCCGCGTGTCTACTGCGCGTCCCCAGCGGGTCGGAGGCTGACATTCTGTTATTTAACATGCTCGTTGCCGCGACCCTTCAGGTGTGAGTTGTGAGCCCTCTTGGACAGACGGATGGAATGGTGCTCGAGGAAGGAACGGACGGACACGCTGACGGGGTTGAGCCAGCACACATCAGCCCTTCTGCGCTCTACGTCCAGGACTCGCTGTTCCCCTTGTGGCCATCGGGTCATGTTCCTGAGCCTCACACCTGTGGATGGCTCCCGTCCCGGAACGAAGTCCCGTCCCTCTAGGTCTGGGGAAGTGACACGTCTGCCACCCGGCGTGCCCCGACGTCGCCGCGTTGCCTGCACCCTGAGCGGCCGTGCGCTGAGCGCCTACTATGTGCCCCGCACCTGCTGTCATGTGCGTCTCATCCTCGCGGGGAGCCTGTGACAGGGACGTGACTGCGCCCCGGCTCCATGGCGGAGGAAGCGGGTTTGGGGAGCGCTGACTGACCTGCCCAAGGTCACGCGTGCTGCAGCCTGCAGTCCACACACAGGACGCTGTTCCAGGTTTCCCAGATGTGATGTGTGTCCTTCCTTCTACGTGAAACACCATCCCTGGGGGGCGGGGGGCCCGGGTGGCTCAGGCGGTTAAAGCGTCTGATTTGTGGTCTCAGCTCAGGTCATGACCTTGAAGTTTGTTCAGTTGAGCCCTGCACTGGGCTCTGGGCGGACAGCGTGGAGCCTGCTTGGGATTCTCTCTCCCTCTCTCTCTGCCCCTCCTCTGCTCGCTCTCTCTCTCAAAATAAATAAATAAGCTTAAAAAAAAGAAAGATTATTCTCTTCTTTCTTTCCCCAGATAAAAGCCATTTATCTTTCAAGACCTGGCTTAGGACTTCTCTAACCCCAGAGTCAGGTCAGAGCGTTTCCGTTTCTCCCGAGCGTGTGTCTGTGGGGCCCGCGAACCTCTGCTTGTGTGTCTGTGTCCTTGATCCATGGCAACTTGAGAACAGACCGGGCCACATCTGTCCTTCTCCCCCGACCTGCCCCTCACGGCCTCTCCCCTCCTTACGACACAACTTCTGGACCCGCTGCTTCCAAGGCTGGGCCTCACGCGTTCTCAGGCGCTCAGCCCCCTCCGGACCCATCACTCCACCAGGAAGGCTCCCGTCAAGGTCAGGGTGACCCCTGGTGCGGGTCTCCCCTCGGTGCAGCTTCAGATGGCCCTTCCTCCCGGACCCCCTCCCTCGGCTCCCAGGAGCCAGCACGCCAGCTCCTCTGCCCTCCCCTTCAGAGCCTCCTGTGCTGGCCCCGCGCCCTCCCGGCAGGGCAGTGTCCCCCACTCCAGCGGGCAGTGTCCCCGCTCCGGCTGCAGCTCCCCTCTTCTGACCCACACTCACGCACATCTTAGGTGACCTCATCCAGTCTCCTGGCTTTAAACACCATCTATATGCTAATGACTCCCAAAGCTCCACCTCCAGCATTCCAGATTCCATCATCTGAGTCCTTACCGGCTCTCCGCTGGGGTCCAGCACACACCTCAAACTTAGTGTGTCCGAGCCCAAGCTCCTGACCTTCCCCGGTGACTCCCCGCCCCAGCCCACCCCGGCCGGCTCCCTCCGCCTCCCTCGGTCAACGGGCATGGACAGCGCCTGAAGCTTCAGGGTGGCTGCTGTCTCGGTCACCCCTCACACCTCGACGATTTCCCCGCACGCCCCCTGCTCTGCCTCCCCCCAGCCTCTCTGACCTGACTGCCCAGCAGCCTCCCCTCCGGCTTCCCCTCCCGCCTCCCCTCCGGCCTCCCAGGCTCTGCCTGCTCCCGCAGCAGCCCAGCATTCCTGTGCAAACCTGTCAGGCCGTATGCTTATCATCCCTCAGCTCAAAACCCTCCGCTGACAGCACACCCTGCTGATACTCAAAGCTCCGAGCCTCTCGGCAATGATCCCTCAGGCCCCGGGGGCCTGACCTCTGCGGTCTACACTCTCCTCCTTGCTGGTCCTCACACACACTGGCCCTGTCCCTCGCTTCCAGCTTCTGCACCGGCCGGACCCTCTTTAGAAAGCTGTCTCCGGATCTCTGCGTGTCCAGCCCCCTCCCCTCCTTCAGGTCTTTATTAAATGTCGCCTCCTGTGCCAATTTTTCCCTGGCAAACCTGTCCCCTCCCTAACGTTCTCTGCTCCCCTTCTGCTTTATCTATCTCTGCAGGACTTATCATTACCTAATGTGCTATATATATATATAGTTGTTTATGCATAACGCCGCGTATTTCTCTTCCGTAAGGGTAGGGTCGTCTCTCCCTGCTGTTTCTCCAACACCTGCTGCTGTACTTAGCACACAGTAGGCGCTCTGCAAGTATGGGCTGGCCGGATGAATGAATCTCGTAACCCCAGCACTTAGAGGCTCTGAAAGCATTCGCTGAACCCAGGACATCACGGTGCCAGGCATTTCCTTCTTGGCAGGGAGCACTGTGGATTTTCTCAGCAGCCTGGCCACTCCATTCACATGTAAATACGGAGACGTAGCCCGGAGCCAAAGAGAAATTACTCTTGTGTTCTCCCAGGCTGCAGACGGATGGCAGTGCCTCCCATCCATCAGACAGGAGATCCGCGTCCACTGCAACGTGGTTCACTTACAAACAGATGGCTACCTGATGAGCAAAGTTCTGGAAAATGCTCTCTTCCGAAGGAGACAGGCAGTTTCTTGCTCACCTGGGAGCAAATTTCTGGTTTATTGTGTTTCTCTCCAAAGTTATGGCTTTCCAATCCCGCCAGTGGCCACCGGGGGAGAACTGCCTTCCAGAGCAGGGTTTCCAATTCTGAAAAAAATTAATTTTAAATAGAGACGCATTACACCTCCCCGCAGAGCACTTTGCGGGAAAGTGCTGCTTAGGCTGAGCTCGGCCACAGAGTCTGCCCGGGCTGGGGTGCTGCCCATGGGGGGCTCCCTGGCCCACCAGCCGGTCCCCGCAGGCCGCGCCTGGCTCCCAGCCCCCCTCCCTTCCAGGGTCTCTGCATGCAGTCAGGCTTTCCTGCTCCCAGCCAAGTCCATGGCACCGAGGGGCCTCGAATGCCTGGTTTTCACCTGGCACCGTGCCGGGTCCCGGGAGAGGCCTGAGGACAGAATGAATGTGTCATTTCATTCACTAGAATCAGAGACTTCGAGGACTCCCTCAAGGACCTGGTCTTCAGGAGCCTGCGTCCCCTGAGGGCAGGCGCCCGGCTGGGCCCAGGTCCGCACATGACGCACACACGCATTCAACAGATTGGATGCTAAGGAAAGGTGTTAGTCCCCAGGAGCCGGGAGGTGGCTCGCTGTGGCCATGATACGCACAGTCCGGCTTAGGGCCATCACTGCCTCTCCTGCGCCCCAGGTGAGGTGACTTGGCTTCCTTGTCTGCAAACCAGGGACCACGACCCCTCTCCTGCCCACGTCCCTGGCCGCCGTTTGTAAGGACGCAAGTGGCATCGTTTAAATCGCTGTGGCCTCTGGTACGGCTGCTGCTAATAGCCACAATCGTTGTTCCAGGAAGGGAGAGGCCAGCCTGAGCACTCCTGGAAGGCTTCTTGGAGGAGGTGGACCTTACCTGGAGGCTGGGAAATGGCTATCATCTCCTAACTTTTCCCATCTGTCGTCTGACCTCTGCCCACTGTCTATACCACAATCTGCTGGTTCGTATCCTTGTCGTGATACAGTCACTCCCCCGACCCTCGTGGTGTCTGTGGTGCTGGGACACGCTGTCCCATGTCAGCTCCTGCCAAGGCTGTGCTCGAATCCTGCATGCTGGGCACGCCAACGTCTCCGGGCTCCCCGCGCTCCCATGCCCAGCATCCACCTGCTGTTCCCGGCCAGTGAGGCGCCGGCGGCCGCTCCTTTCACCCATCTCATGTCCAATCCATCTACAAGGCCGGACTCAAGACCCACCTCCTCCAGGAAGCCTTCCCTGACGCCCAGGCTGACTTCCCTGCTGCTCCTCCGTCTTCCCACTGTGCCTGCAGTGACCTCTGCCTCCAGCTCAGCCCTGGCCCTGCGCGGAGCAACCCCTTCCTCAGCCTGCAGACCTCGGGAGGCCCTAGAAAGCGCCTTCCCTCTGAGCCACGCACAACACCCACATGCCTCTCAAAAAGAGAATTGCTAAGTGAGAACGCACCCAATGGATGAGAGCGGACTCGGAGGGAAAGCCTGAGAGCCGCACTCCAGGCAGAAATGGAGGCACAGGAACTGGGATGGAGTGGGGGTGGCGGAGGGAGCACTGAGCCCCAGCCCAGGGGTGACGGGAGGTGGGGTGGGGCCTAGCGGGGCGGGGAGGCTGAGGCTGGGCAGGTGTGGATGTGACAGGGGCTGGCCAGCGTGCTCGGAGACACCTCATCCGGGGACAGGAGGGATGGGGCCTGGGGCCTGGGGCCTGGCCTGTGTGTAGAAAGGGGGTCCGGAGAAGCAGCTGGTCAGGTGCCGGATAAGACTCGATGGGGCAGCGAGGAGGCAGGTCAGACACAAACTCGGTGAGCGGGTTTCTTGGCTGTAATTAAGGTCCTCTATCTGCTGGTTTTGAGTAAATCAAAAGGGAGACTGTCCTGAGCCAGATGGTCACTCAGGTGAAGGCCCAGAAGGCGGAGCTGGGCCTTTGAGGAAGGAGCACCTGAAAGCAACAGAAAGTCTCCTGGGGCCTCCAAGCCAAGGCCCTGCGGTGAGCCGCCCGGCGGGCTGACTTCCAGGAGCGAGGGCCTCCGTCTACCCCACGAGGGACGGACCCGAGAACCCCCGACCCAGCTCCCGCCCCGCTGGTCCCTGCGCACCGGCCCCAGGAGCAAAGCCTTCCCGTCCGCCCAGGCTCCTGACCTCCAGAGCGGTGAGCACGTGAGCCCGCGTTGTGCGCAACGGCCCGGCCGGGGCTCTTTGCCGCCCAGCAGTAGGTGCCCGAAAAGGCTACTTCTAGTCATAGCCCCTTTGTCGGGGGTCACCGACGTGAGAGGTCCCGACCCGGCAAAGCCGCATCAAAGACCCATGTCTCCTGCAGGTTTCTGTGGGTCCTTCTCCATAGACGCCTCCAGGAAGCGGGGCTGCCCCCCATCTCCGGCAGTTCCAAATCCTCCAGGGGCCGGAGCCCACACCTGCTGCCCGACCTTGGCCAGGTGCGGGGAGCAGCCCGAGGGTCCCTGTCGGAGGGGCTGTGTGGGGGCGCACAACCGAGCAGTATGCAGCTGTGAACGGAAGTAGGGGCCACCCAAGGGCTATGGCGGAAAAAAGCAAATAAAAATGGTGAATACGCCTGGTGTGCAGGACAAGGACAGTGTGGACAGGGGCGTCTGTCTGTCTGTCTGGTTTCCCAGATGTGCAGGGGAGACACAGCCGATTCATCGGATCTCTCCCAGGGTGGGGGCGGGGGAGGGGCAGGGCGCACAAAGGTCCTTTGTAGCATTTTCTGGACCTTTTCAGAATAGATTAACAATCTGAAGAGCCAGAGTGTGTGGCGCACCGTCGCAGAGAGAGCAGCCCGAGGCCAGACAGGGTTGCTGGACCACGAGGGTGACATCCTGTGTTGGCCGGTGACATTTGCTGGGAAATGGTGGTCCTTCCAAGAGGTCCTGAGTGTGTGGGGGGCGTGAGGAGGCGGTGGCAGGTGTTTGTGCGGCCGAGTCTGGGGGCACCTGGTGCCCGGCCAAGGGAACCCTGTTACCTGCAAGATAAGTAAGTTAAAATGAGATCATTGGGGTGGGGCTTCGTCCAATGGGGCTGGTGGTGTTGTTGTTGTTTTAATGTTTACTTTTGAGAGAGAGAGAGAGAGAGAGAGAGAGAGAGCAAGCAGGGCAGGGGCAGAGAGAGAGGGAGACAGAGAATCAGAAGCAGGCTCCAGGCTCGGAGCTGTCAGCGCAGAGCCCGACGTGGGGCTCGAACTCACGCACCGAGATCCTGACCTGAGCCGGAGCCGGACGCTCAACCACGGAGGCACCCAGGCGCCCCAGGACTGTGTCTTTATAAGAGCAGGCCAGGACACACAGGTGCAGAGGGAGACCCGGGGAGGGACGGGGGGAAGGGACTGGCCGGCCGTCTGGCCGTGTTGCTGACACAGCGCTGTGGGACTCGCCTGCGGGGTGGAGCCCAGGAGGCCAGCGCTGGGGTTTCCCGGGGCGCCGAGGGGGCCAGAGAAGCCTGCGGGGAAGGGAGGCCTGGGCAGAAGGCAGCCAGTTCTCTCTTTTCTCTCTTAAATTCCCATTTCCCCTGGGCCGGCCTTCCCGGAGCTCAATGTCCCTCTGTTCTGCTGGGGACAGGATTTGTGCAGAGCTGGCTCCGCCCCTCCCCACCATCTGACGACCCATTGTGCTCAAGGGGCTGATGGGGCACCCTGAAGGGACTCCTCCCCCCCTACCCAGGGCGGGGGCGCAGCCCGGGGGGGGGGGGGTGAGGGGGGGAGGGACAGGGAGGGGGCACAGCCTGCGGAGGGGGGAGGGGCAGGGTGGGGGCACAGCCTGGGGAGGGGTGCAAACTGTGGAGGGGTGCAACCTGAGGGGACTAGGGTGGGGAGCACAGCCTGGGGAGGAGATGGGGGGCCGGGCAGCCAGGAATTCGTGGCCCAGGGGCCGTCTCTGACCCCACTGCCCAGCCCCAGGCCTTTGTGGCTCCAGTTTATTTTCCAGTTAATGAACCCCGGGGAGGCGGGGCCACCTCGCTGCCCAGGGCGATGCTGCAGTGCCCGAGGCATCTCCCAGCGGACTGGTGGTGGCAGCCAGTGCCCCAGGCTGCCCCAGGTCACACCTGCCCGGCCACCTTCGAAAGTGCACCTCCCTCCCTCGCACCCCGCAACCAGCTAACAAGAAGGGGCCTGGTGGTGGCAGGTGCGGGGCGCGAGTGGGTGGGAGAGGAGAACCCAGGGCTGCCCTCCTCGCCCCACCCCTGCCGGCTGTGTGTCCCCCAGCAAGTCAGTCAAACTCTCTGAGCACCCAAGGAGCTTGGGAGTCCGGGGTCCCTGCTCCTGCCCCCGGAGCAGGAAGGTGGGGGCAACAGGACTGAGATCAGGACAAACAGGGGCGAGGGGCTTGGAGCCTCCCGCCTGTTCAACGTCCGGGCCTCTGTGCCCTCGTCTGTGAAGTGGAGGAACCAGAAGTCACTGAGCGGTAGATGAGCCACAGCTCGGAGTTGGCCATACAGAAGGCGCGGAGCCTCAACGCCCGCACCGCCCTCCTCCCGAACCAGCATCCTACACGGCCGGACGCTGCGGGCGGTGAGCCCGGCTCCGTGGGGCCCAAAGCCTGTCCTCTTTGAGGGGTGAGGGGGGCTCCCTTAAAGGAAGGGATATACGAAAGTGTAAATGCAAAACTAGGTAAAGACGTGAAACTGTATTTTATTTTTAAAAAATGTTTTTATGCTTTTTATTTATTTTTGAGAGACAGAGAGAGACAGTGCGAGCAGGAAAGGGTCAGAGAGAGGGAGATACAGAATCCGAAGCAGGCTCCAGGCTCTGAGCCATCAGCACAGAGCCTGACGTGGGGCTCGAACCCACGAACCGTGAGACCATGATCTGAGCTAAAGCCGGACGCTTAACCGACTGAGCCACCCAGGCTCCCTGAAACTGTATTTTAAAAATGAGGGAAGGAATCATACCAAGTTACAAGTTTTTAGAAGCAGACAAATGAAAAACACCATTAAAAACCCAGAAAAATAACAATCATTTCTATTAACTGCTCAACTCACCGTGTCATATTTTTTCTACTTTTTTATCTGCACACCCTTTGATTCTCCGTAATGATTCAGGAACGTTTTCTTTTTAGGTTTATTGATTTATTCTGAGAGAGAGTGAGAGCAGGGGAGGGGCAGAGAGAGACGGAGAGAGAGTCCCAACCTGGGTCTCCTCCTCACAAACTGTGAGATCATGACCCAAGCTGAACCATCTATAATCTCAGGATTATTGTCAAACTGGGGGCGGGGGGGGGGAATATACACTTTTTTTTCATAATTGAGTTGTCAGATTCTAGGATGGTTCAAGTTCTCCAAGGTTATCGTGACCCTTGTTGGGAAGGACACAGGTTGCCCTTGGCCAGATTGTCCTTGTCATCAGGGTCTCTTTGCAAGTCTTACGCTGTCTTCGTCAAATCGCCAAGAAAGGTGCAACTTTTTCCAAAGTAATTATATAGATATTTTCTCCTCGTTAACTGGATTACTAGAAATCTATCACTTCCTCTTAATGCAGAACCTCTTTGGGAATAATCTGAGTGTTGCCTTGTAATTCACTTTCTAACATCTAAATAGTGTCTACCTAACAATTTCATGTAAAAATACATGGAGGGGCGCCTGGGTGGCTTAGTCGGTTGAGCGTCCGACTCCTGATTCCTGCTCAAGTCACGATCCCAGGGTGGTGAGATCGAGCCCCATGTTGGGCTCCAAGCTGGGTGCGGAGCCTGCTTGAGACTCCTCCTCTCACTCTCTTTCTCTCTCTCTCTGCCTGTCTCCCCAGCTCATGCTCTCACTTTCTCTCTAAAACAAAACAAAACAAAACACACATGGTGAACACTCCTGTGTGGTGTGTAATTCCCACACGGCATCATCACCGTATCCCTAGCAGAAAAGCTAGCATTTTGACAAACGTCAGTGAGAACAAACCCGCCACCTGTGATGTTACCCGTCTGGTGATTAGAAGAATATTCCAGGGACTTGCTTCTGCCTCTCAATGTTTGAAACCCGGCTTCCGGATCCAGGGGGCTCTGGCCACCACGAGCCTCTGGGTCTGCATCTATGTGTCCAGGTCCTGCAGGAGTCAGCCCGGTGGCCTTTGGCACATTCTTTTTTTTTTTTTTTAATGTTTTTATTTTTGAGACAGAGAGAAACAGAGCATGAGTGGGGGAGGGGCAGAGAGAGAGGGAGACACAGAATCCCAAGCAGGCT